>KN506834.1:25837-36352 GCA_000787155.1 Scartelaos histophorus
AATGTTTCAAACTTTTTTTTTTTTTTTTTTTAAATTTAGAATTTTTATAAATTGCTCCAATCTGCACATGGAAATCCATATTCTACAGTATTACTCAAACATGGACTTGACCCTGCAGTTCAGTTGTATATGCTTGCTTGAGTTATATATAGCAGTTTGCCATAATGGAGCTCACTACATATATAGATTAAAAAAAATATACAAACTAGCCAAAAAAACTCAGGTAGCCATGTTGTAATTTCGACACTGGAAGCGTTGATTTCAAAATAATTAATTTAGTCTTAACAATTGTCTTGCAGTGCCTGTGGGCAAGAGTACTTAAGTGTTTAACATGGACAGCTGAAAGAAAACTCAAGATGTCTATTAAATGTTTAATAAATGATCATCGTTTAGCCTTGGGCCATCGCTAGGCAATCGTATCAAAATGTTGGGGGTGTCAAAGCTATGTTTACTCTCTAATAGCTAAGTGGAAGCACACTTAGTCTTTTTATTGTATAGCCTGCCCGCATGGCAGCTTTGAGCCTAATTAGTTAGAAGAAAACTTGTACTTTTTCAACCTCTCGTAGAATACAAATGCGTTTTGTTGAGAAGTCACCGGGGTCGTTTCACCAACTCATTAAAACAGACCAGGAAGGAAAAATTAATGGTGCAGGCACCTTTTGTTTAAAGTGTAGGAGGGAAACAACACACTCACACTGCCTTAGCTGTAGTAAATACTTCCACTTAAACTTGTGTGTATTTTGACTTTTGCAGTAGTTATGAAATAAAAGGCTAAAAGTATGTAGTGATGCATAACGTTGTGGTGAACAGTGGTCGACCTACTGGGAAGCCTTTTGTATCGTACCGGCTGTTCAACGAAATTCGAAAATATTCTGGTTTGAATGACTAACAGACCTTGTCCAACCAAATGGCCTTTCTTTGGTTTGGCATAAAGAAGTACTGGTGGACCAGAACTTTCATTTCCATTAGAAAATGACTTTTACTATAGCTGCGCCCTCAAGACCAAATCTTCAAGCAACAATCCACTTAAAGAGTTGCCAGGATAAAAAAAAAGCATTTAACGTAATGGTAAAGTTACAAACAAGAGCATTTTGAAAAGGCTTTTTCATTTCAGGTTTCTTCTTTAAAGAATACAAATACATTTTAATGAGGGATTAAACAAACTAAAACTACATTTGAGTGATTCGTGCATGTTTGTGTCGTCCTGTATTGACCAGCAATCAAGGCTCAAATACTCAGAAAATATGTTTTACCTGTTCCTGCCTGCAGCTCTGGACTATATGAGACACTCAAACTCTGGGTCAGAAACAAATGTTCAGAACTCTTGTATATAAAATAAAAACACAGTGCACCTAAATGAAAAATCCACTGCTTGCTATGGTGAAATGCCACTGAGGATGTCAGGCCAGCAGCAGAGAATCAGTTTCACATTTTGAACAGGAAGTTCCTGAACCATTTTCTATCAATAATATTCTATTGTTTCATTTTAGAACAATATTATTATTAACTAAATGTAAACTATTCATTTATTCATGTGATGGTTTATTACTAAATACCTCCCAAAAGAACAAAATGCAGATGAGATTGGCGTTTGTTGGGACCATGATTTGGACTTTGATTCAGTCTTTTTGAGGTTGAGGAGTCACATGGGAGAACTCATTTAGTTGTACATGAGACTCAAATGTTGACCATAAATGTAATAATCAAAGAGTGAGATTGGTTCATAAAGCGTCTGTCAATGCAAAACTACACATACACCTGGAGCCTACTAACCCTCATTCCCTTTGAGGGAGATGTCGCAGTAGATCTGTCGTCTGTGCCCATGCCCGTCCTCTTACTTGGTCTAATTCTCAAAATAATTGTTTTTTCTATATAACAGTCCTCTGTATCAAACCTAATGCAAACTTTAATTAAAATGCCCAAAAATAATGAAGACCAAAATAGTTTATAATTTAATGTAATATTTATGCATAGAGAAACATGTTTCAGCCTGTATAAATACAGCAGCGTCCTCCGGTGTAGTAGTGCTCACTTCATTTGTAGTGTTTAACATTGTTGTCAGTGATTATCCACCCACAGCTCACTGTGTCCTGCGTGATCTTTCAGTAACACTATTAATGACCGGAGGTAGCCAGGCGCCGTCCTGCAGAGCCAACTGGCACATATCTGCACTGTACTTGCTTTTTGAAGTGCTTTTAAACATACTTTTCATAGTGCAATAGAGCAAAGGCATTTCTCAAAAGCATTAAGTCTACTTTTAAATAGATTGTTTTATCTCCCTCGTATAAGCCTGACATTGTTCAGTGTAATTATGTTGTTTTTATACCTGAAAGGTGAAATAAAAATTCAGATCATTTTCTCTAGTGACTGATGCCTTGTCATCTCCTCCAATGATAAATGTCTTTTTTATTATACAAATGCAGCAGAGGTATCTTTGTAATTAACTGTAATGAAAACATTTGCATAAAAGCTTGATTTTATCCTTAAGCTATATTTAAAATGAGCATGTTGGGCCGTTTTCTTTGACATTATTCTTTAGAGTATAATAAACCACCGTCTGCCTTCACCCACTCCTGTCTCCTCTCCTCAACATCTGCTGATTTATTGTGGCTTTTACAATCGACATTTTAGTCTCGGAGATGTTTGTTTATTTCACTGTTTCTTACCTTTTCTCAGCAAGTCCTTTTCGTGAAAAAGTGAATTTGTGACTAGTCTTTGAAATGTCACAAAAATAATATGCAAATGAGATGTTTCTGTCCCTACAACAACCACATCAATATCAATAAAAGGAGAATCCATTCATTTGCATATGAGTTAGTCTTAAATATATAAAGTGTTTGCTCAGATACAAATAAACATTTCTTTAAACTTTATTTTACTGTTAGATATAGTCAATAATCAGCCTCAGCTTATTTTTAGCAGCACTTATTTGGTTTGAATGGCCAGACATTTTATCTGATTTTGCAGTTGGATATTTTTGACATTTAAAATTCTCAAAAAATAAAATAAACGTAGAGTCCCTGGCTGTGCTCTCACTCTGTTCTCTTTTTTACAGGGACTCATGATCCTTCTGCAGAACCTTCCCACAATGCACTGGGGCAACGAGGAAGTCAGCGTCCTTTTGGCTGAAGCTTACAGGTTGAAGTTTGCCTTTGCGGACGCGCCCAACCACTACAAGAGATGATAGGCCCTTTGCAGCCATCTCCTCAGACTCGCTCCTGTTTTACTCCTCCTGTGTGGAAGGTTTACCGGAAGGACCGCGCTTCTTCTTCTTCTTCTTCAACGTCCTTTCTGCAACGGGCCTTTGAGATTTGAATCAACCAATGACTGCGAAGGACAAGTTTAGCATCTTTTTAAATTATAGCTCCAATCAGCTTCGACGTGTAGACTTGAACTTAACGTGGGAGATGCGTAAGCTAGCACCTCTTTGGTACAACCCCAGGCCTGATGCAGGACTGCAGCATGACATCGCCCGGGGAGGCTGTCACGCTCTGAGAAAACGCTCCTTCCATGGTAATACATTGTTTTCCCCCTTTCCCTCCGGAGGCAAAAATCTGACCTTTTTTCAGTTCAGAGAGACAAAGCACGAAGGCAAAAGGGCAAAGCTCCAGATGGTTTACATATCTGAGCTCTCCCGGTGACCGCTGGAGGGAACGCCAATATTGTGCTAATTTTTGGTTTCTGTTTTTATTTAACTTAACATGTTTTTTTTGCTCCGTGAACAAACGTGATCAGGATGTCTAAGATGCATCATCAGGGGCTTTTTTTTTATGTTTTACAGATGAAAACGCCAGGTCCTGTCAGAAATAATCGTCTTTTGTAGGAAAACGCCCAATCACTACTTGCCTGTGCCTTCATTTAGGCAAACTATGGGATTGTATTTTTAAGCTGATTGTTTTTCCATCTATCCAGTTGCATTCACAGTTTACACAATGGAAATTAAAATGAAATTAGTCATTTTGCGCTGCTTTGCTATTCTTATTTATCCAATATTATTATATTTTTTACACAATCAACATATTGATTAAAATATAATAATAGATTTGATGAATTTTCTAAATTAGGTATTGTTTGATTAAGTTCAAGTGGCTGGTGTAATTGCTAGCCACACGCTTTAATTAAGACACTGTACCACGAGACAAGCCAAACCGCTGATTTAGTCTGACTCATGCGAGAGCCTCACATCGTCTTCAAGTGCTTAATTATACTGATTTGCTTTCTCCGGATACTTGTTTCTCAAAATAAAATAATTGGTCTGAAAAGCAGTTACAATATATAACGTAACATCTAGATTATATGAGTCATAAGCCTGCAAAAAAAAAAGAAAGAATTGGTTATTATATAATTACATACATGCTGTTTTTTTTTCCAGAGGGGTAAAATTACTTCCTGATCATCCAGATTAGCTTTGTTTTAGGCCTGGATGAGTGACGTAATGACTTATTGTAATCTGCTCATATTAGCTTGATGCACATAACTATGCCTGCACAGTAAATACATGTTCTGGTAACTTTAATTCAGTCCGTCGCTCATGGAAGCAAAAATCTTAATATACAAACTTCCCCTTCTCGCTCTAAAACCTTCAGCGTCCCATATTATGCTAAAAGTGTAATTTCTTTCCAAACTTACCGAGGAGTCATGTGCAGATTTCAGTAATCCTGCCGAGGCCGTGTTCTCCAGATCTGAAAACGCGTTATTTCGACACTCTCTTCCCGTCCAAGTGCTTCTCATTCTAATCATTCTGATTACCAAACTGCCCTGTGCCTTCACTAAAAACATCTCTGCTCGTTACTCATTTCATCTCTTTTTACCTCATTTCAACTGGTTTAAGTTGGATGAAATGCCATTACAAAAGCTCCAAATGATCGAAAAATTAGAATAAAGCATAATATAGAGTCTCCAGGCGTCTGATTACCATAATAACTTTTTGTTTTAAGTTTACAAGCTCCATATTTCCCCCGTACACTCCAATAAGACAAAACTGTGCTCAGTGAATGCCTTCTCTTTTGTACTTTCTTTGTATCAGTGTTATAAAGATATGTGTTCACCTTTATTTTACGTTCTTTATGTGACAAGCCTATTGAGTTGTGCCTGACTTTGGAAACATAAGATTTAGCGTGACCTTAAATCAACCTGACAACAGCGACTCTAGAGTTTTACGTAGAAGAGAAGGCGGTAGTTTATTTTGCACATTTAACTTGGGAAAAACAAGGCATAAATGTTCCGCTCAGCCCTTTTAACTACTGTCGTCAAGAGCAGAAGTTGTTTTTTTTTTTTGTTTTTTACGAGTGAGATTCTGCAAAAGTCTTTCGAATTTAATATTAACCAAATGATGATGATGAATTGGAATGAGTGTCTGAAAGTGTGTCATGTGCGTGGGTAGAAAACAGGGTATGTGTTTTTTTTCTCTGCCAAAAACTATTGCGCTTTGGTAACTGCTCTTTATATTCAACAATATGGAACTCAATAGTCCCTCCCACCTTGACGTTTATAGATTTCCCATTTGTTTTCCCCTGTAGACTTCAAATATTAAGAATTTTAGTCCAAAAAAATGCAAAACTTATGTCATTTCATTGTATATTGGGCAATATATTGTATTTGATATGCCCGCTTAGGTAATTAGACCCCAGCGAGCTTTAAAAATCTATTTATTATTTTATTTTTATGTATTTTTTTGTTTGTTTTGCGGGAAAATAATTGGGAAACTCGCTTCTGGAAACGGAGAGGTGGGCGAGACCGTGGAGCTACATTGCAATAGACATGAGAAGTTATTTCATAGGTAAAACATTCAAAGGTTTTG
The DNA here is from genome assembly GCA_000787155.1 of Scartelaos histophorus. NCBI lineage: Eukaryota > Metazoa > Chordata > Actinopteri > Gobiiformes > Gobiidae > Scartelaos > Scartelaos histophorus. The sequence goes on from KN506834.1 coordinate 31,638, forward strand.
CATTTGAAACCGCGGTTGCTACGAAGGAAAGAGAATCAGAAAGCCAGTCTCCCGGAGTTGAGTTGCCTTATTGAACACATTATTATTACAGTGTCTCAAAGAGTAAGCAGACATGCCCAGGTAGAGAGACAATTACCGCTGCAGCCTGACAACTTCTGTATTAGCTGTCAATGCGTGTATGCCTAGCAAAGACATCTATCCAGACAGCCAAATGGGGTTTCAAACAGGCCTAAAACGAAATCATTTTTTTTGCAATATCCAAAATGGGTGTTAGCGGTGAAAATGTTATTGGGTTTGGCGGCGGCACGCAACTCCTGATTTCTAAACATTTCTCCAGCGTTGCTCCGGTGTGACATCAGTTCCAAAATTAAATCTGCGACCCGTTTTTGTACTTTTTTATATCTCTCAAGACGCGCTTTAATAAACAAACACGGAGCATTTACGAGCGCGGACCCCGTCTCGTCCGTCTTCGCGGCGATGAAGGCCTAAAAGCGTTTCGGCTGGAGCTCGCGTCAATCCTTTGAAACTGCAGCAAAAACAACAAGCGACGTCTCCGGGAGGTTATGCTGCAGTAACATTTTCACCCGCTGTACCCCCGTCTTTTTTCTTCTTTTTTTCTTCTGCAAACTTGAAAATTGTGGCTAGGATTGAAATAAGTCTGGGTTTGTGCTTGAGTGTGGGTGACAGGAGGTCCTTGAATTTAACATGTACAGAGATGATTTCGAAATTGTAAATACAAAGTGTAAATAAATCCTATCTATGACAAACTACAGCTTTTTTCTTGGTATTTTAAGCTGGTACGTTAAGTTTATTTCACATACCACTGATATTTACTGTATAAAACCTGTTGCTACTGTATTTTAGTATTAGTATTACTTCAAGCTTTATTGATGCTAAATAAAGCTAAATTGAACTTTAGGCCATGTCAGAATCCCATTACCTCTTCAAAAACATACCTGGAGTGTCTGTTTCTGAGACAATAATATAGTAATTCATCCTAAATATGCAGGATTGTTAGGACACACTAGTTAAACATCTGTGAATTAAACAAAAAACACTACTCCAGGTATGTTTTTGATGAGGAAACCACAGAAAATGGCATAATACAGAATTATTCAGACTCACTAACTAAACTAACTAGTGCCTTTCTCTAATCCCTTAAGTAGTTATTAAGTCTCTTGTTAAACCATAAATTGGTCATTGTGAATTAATCTGCTTTATTAAGACTAATGTGTGTGTAGTTGTTATGGTAGAGTTGGTTATCTTAAACTACTCCCTAACTTTTGTCTTGAATGGTAGTTTTTTCAGGGGAGAGTTTGCTTTATTTCGACTAAAATATAGCTGCACAAATACCATTAATCTTCAAATCTCACTCACTCAAATCTCACTGACCAGCCTGTGTCTCCCCTTCACATTTGACTCCTTCATCTTCTCTTATTAAACTCTAGAATAGCATTAATAGTTCAAAATCTATTCAGGACCTATATAAATGCATTAGCAGCTAATACACTACACTCCAAATTATTATGCACATGATATTTTTCTGTGATTTTGCCAAATTGTCAGTATAACTGACAGTCACTATAATTTTAGAGACTTTAGAGTACAATTCAAATGTTATTGAATAAGCCTCCAAAACAGAACAGTATTTTTAGAAAATAAAATAAAAACTTCAAATGCACTGCTCTAAATAATTATGCACAACAGAGTTTCAAACCAGGTTATTGTTGTAAAAAACTGAAAATAGTCATTTGTGTATTTTTCAATTAGAAGCATTAGCACATTACTGAAATAAAAACTTTCAATCAAAACGTCTTAACAGGTTAAGTTACATTTTGACATAGGAGCCCTTATTTGAGAGGAGCTTCCACTGAACTTGTGAGTTTGTGGAGAGTTTCTTAAGGATGTCAGAACGGCCTCCCAGAGCTGCTGTGTGGATGTGAACGGCCTCCCAGGCTCACAGATCTTTGGCTTGAGGACGCTCCAGTAGGATTGAGGTCAGGGGAGGATAGGGCCACACCACGAGCTTCTCTTCTTTTATGTCCATAGCACCAATGATGCAGAGGGATTCCTCGCAGCATGAGATGGTGGATTATCTTGCATGAAGATGATTTTACTGTGGAAAGCACAGTTCTTTTGTTACCTTGGAATAACATGGTCCATCAGAAACTACAGAGGTCATTTTCACACCTTCAGGGACCCTAAAGTGGTCGACCATCTCTCAGGATTCTGGTCCAAACACAACTCTGCCTCCTCCTTGCTGACGGTGCAGCCTTGTTGGGACCTGGTGACTGTTCTTCCACTGCTCCGTCCATCTGGACCGTCCAGGGCTGCACGGCTCTCATCAGTGACTAAGACTGTTTGATTGATTATTTCTGGGTCCACTTGCTGCTTATGAGCGTTGTTTAAGGGTGAACGAATAGAAGGTTTATACATAACTGAAGCCTCTGGAGGAACCTTGTTGTTTGTGGGACTCCAGAGGCACCAGCAGCTTCAAATACCTGTTTGCTGCTTTGTATTGGCATTTTAGCAGCTGCCCTCTTAATCCCATGTATTTGTCTGGCAGAACCCTTCCTCATTGTGATTTATGTGCACAAATCTGTGTGCGCTGAGTCAGTTACACATCTCCTAATAGTACGATGATCACATTTAAGTTTTTGTGACATATCTAAGGTTTTCATAACTTGTTCCACGTATTCAACTATTTCAGGCTTTGGGCGCTGGAGAGATCCTTTCTCTTAGACATTCTGCAGTGAATGTGAATCTGCTTCTTCATGGGACATTTTTTTTTAACTTGATCATATTTTATTTCTGTGTTTTGAGTGTTACTCCTGATATAGTTTGGATCTACAAGTGTGAACAACATATCAACTGTTCAGCAAGAAAACTGGATCTGTTATAATTCATTCCCAACCTCGTTCCAAACTAGATTGTATCAATTTTACAGACACACTGGCATTTTAATGTCTTATTAAGTATTTTATATTAATTTCTTATAAGACACTAATCAGGTAGAACAAGGTTTGGTATATGTCATAGACTGTATATATGAATGGACATTGCTAACGTGTTAGCCGCCGCGTGACAAACAGGAAGTGCTCCAGGAGGCTCCTCTGGCTCCATCTGACTTGCATTAGGATCTTGTTGCTCGTCTCTCTGTACCTGCTGCTTGAGCCTCGTCATCTTACATCTTAAAATGTTCTTATTAACCTGCTCTACATGATCCTGATTTATATTTTTTTCACTATTTTTCTCCACCCTATTCATAACAAAAATCCTTTTCATAACACAGAGTGGTTACAACACAGAGTTGTAACCATTTGCATCTCAAACCTCATTTGAGCGGAGCTGAACACTATGGGTGACGCCAGACTCACTTAATCTGCTTTTTATGGTAAATGTGGTTGGTTTAGGACACATGGAAACACCAGCAGCATAGAGTTAGAGTGGAGCTGGTGAAAAGAACAATGAAAAGTGCTCTGGAGATCTTTGTTTTCCTTCACATATTGTCAACATCAGCTGTAGGTTTCACACAACCATGAGCTGTTGAGATGTTTTTATACAGAATTATTAAAAGTGCTGTTCACATGAACTGAATGAATTCCAATTGAGTCAACAATCTGAAACATGTGGATGCCTGAGGTCAACCTTTAGCCTTTTGTTTTTAAACACAGCTAAAAATGCAAGATGCACAGACAAAGTGCTCTGACATACAGTATTTATTGACTTCATAAGCCTTTCAAATTGCTGGCAGTGAGTTGAAAACCACACATCACCGCGCCAGAGGCAGGAGCTCAGAACAGAGAGTCTTTCAGTCAGATAGAAGCATTTTACATAAGTGTGGCAGAGTCACGACGCCTTCACACAGTCCTGGAACACAACATGTAGGTCTGTCACAGTGTATGAGATGTTATTGAGGCAGCAGTCATAGAAATACTTCAATTTACAGCAATACAGTACTGCAATTCAGCAAGATCCCTGATGATTAACAAACTGTGTTAATCAATTGTTTCTTCACTAACAAAAACAGAGCGGAGTAAGAGGGGAATGTAAGATGGCAGCGCAGAGACGCAGAAGCTTGGATCTGTATAACTGGCACCGCACTAAACCGTCTGTTGTGATGCTCTAATATCATGTTGTTGTGATGATTTTATATCTCAATGACAATAAACTGATTGATTGCTTGATTGAATTGCTCTTAGAGTCACATTTGGCCTCTGGACCATAATCTCACATGTGTGTACTGGGTGTGCAGTACAGGACATGTGTGTACTGGGTGTACAGTACAGGACATGTGTGTACTGGGTGTACAGTACAGGACATGTGTGTACTGGGTGTACAGTACAGGACATGTGTGTACTGGGTGTACAGTACAGGACATGTGTGTACTGGGTGTACAGTACAGGACATGTGTGTACTGGGTGTACAGTACAGGACATGTGTGTACTGGGTGTACAGTACAGGACATGTGTGTACTGGGTGTATAGTACAGGACATGTGTGTACTGTACACCCAGTACCCAGTCTCTTTGTGTTCACTTACACTGTACAAGATGATTATGATGAGCAGTCTGCAGGTACGAGGACGTAGAAATAAAACTAACAGGAAGCTACTGGAAGGTACAGGTTTACAATCATGGGCTTCTCATACAGAGAGATACTAATAAATACTATAAATACTGTTGCTCCCTTGTACCAGTGACGTGCGATCAGGGG
>JACN01134984.1:0-11452 GCA_000787155.1 Scartelaos histophorus
TTCATTTCACTTCTCAAAGATCATTGTATTCCTCTGCTATATGATATAATTAACTGAAATTGATCTGAAAAACCAATGATTTATCAAGAAAAATCTTGAAAATTATCAGGGGTGCCCAAACTTTTGCATATGACTGTATCTAAGCTACGCTACAGAAAGTGCAGCCAGACAACAGCAACAACAGCTCTGACAGCCATGTGCTCCGAGAATGAACATCGTTTCACAGACCTCACTGCTGTTTCTCCATGTGCTATAGTAGCGAGTGAAAAAGTAGAAAAATAAAAATGCTTAAATCAGCACAACTTGTCATCAAGATTACAACATGACTCGACATTCACATGAGTCATTTTTGCATAATAAAGGACTTTTAGAACAGACCATATACACAATAGTAATGAGATGGTAGGTTGTCTGCTGTCGTGTCCCTGGGCAAGTCACTTTAACTTAACAAATTCTGAAATATTGTATGGCTGAAGTAAATACAACATTTAAAATCAACTTCTTTGAAATATTTAACCTCTTGTTCTTAATAAAGCAGATTGTACTATTTTTAAGCTTTAGCTCAGTGGGACTAATGGACAGAGGGATGTGCTGTGTCTTGGTTTGAGCTAAATCAACCATTTTGCAACAAATAAACTGCTGCACGAATAGGAACATCATTCTTAATTTGGAAAGCTGACGGGGCAAGAAATGAAAAGAATGGGAGGAGGCAGTGCAGTGGTCTTCATTATGGACTGTCCTCGGCCCATGACAAAGCAGATTGTTATTTTGGCTCTGATGGACTGTGGACAATTATAACGGATGTGTTTATGGATTTTCTCTGGATCCGATCTGAATTAAAACCCGAAATGGTGCAACAATTTGAACAACAAGAAATGTAGTGCCTAGTGTAATAACAGTAAAAAGAAAGCAGGTATAGCTAGAACATACAAAAAGACCTCATCAGTGCATTCAGACTGGTGAGGTCACTGGTAAATGCTCCATTCAGTAATCCTTGTGTAACTTATAATGGTTTAACAATTAAAAATAAATGATTTACCCGACTGCTCAGTATAGGGCCCATATTATGCTATTTTCTAATATCTTACATCAAAAACATTTGTGGTGTTTTGTTTCATTCACACATGTTTAACAAACAAATCCTCAATTTTTAGCCTAAGTTCTTCTCTCAAACAGAAAAGACTCTATTCCACCTTGTGAAGTCATGTGGTAATATAGGAAGTGCTCCACTGTGTTTTTAAACTCCATACACCTTCACTAGAATAATTTGGCTTGAAAATTGCCACTTTGTGACATCACATGGTGGAACAGAGCATTTTGAGCTTAAGAGATGTGAACAGATTAATAATAAAAAGGTATGTTTTTGATGAAACAACAACATTCTAACATGGCTTAAACCGTACTGGAGTTCTGTAATATAGGACCTTTAATACTTCCTTTCCTGACATTTTTGAATGAATCCCTCATTCGTTCAGTGTAGTTATCTGCACAATGTTTTTGAAATCAATACATTTGTGTTGCCATCCAGAAGCAATTTCCCTGACATACAACTACCTGTTCACATAACAAGCAAAACTCTAAAACACATTTTTCCATCCAAAAACAATGTGCTGCTAAAGCAAACACTTTTTGGAGCAAATTGAAGTAGAGATAGACTGATATATCAGGTCAATATTTGCATATCAGAATTAACCAACACAGATCGATGCATTTGCTCGGCAACAGAGCTTTGTTTGATCACGGCCGTGTGAAGATGACACAGTGCAAAATGAGACTTATGGCTTTGCAGTTAAATAGAGATTGTGGCTATGTTTGTTGCCATTTCAATTCATATATTTTGGAGAAAAAAATTAAAAATAAGCACTATATATTGACCAAAAAATAGCAACAAATGCTCTGGTTTCTGAACAATGATATCAGCATTGTCCATGGAAAAACCTATGAGTGGCTCTCTGAACAAACCGATTAAAGGGATCATTACCACTTTATTTTCTTGTCATATTTGGCAAAAGAAAGTATGAAGTATGAAGACTAACACCATTTAGTCAACTGTGAGAAAAGCCATTTCTACAGCATCACATTTTAAATCAACAGTGAATATTAAAAATGATATTTGGCCAGACAGAAATGGTGTTTTTCCCCTGGGCCTCATCCAAAAGTTCATATTTTGATTTATCAAACCCCTTAAGCCCGTGCCTTGAAAATTAGTTTCAGTCAGCTCAAAGCGATATGCGCAGTACAATTCACATGACAAAACAGATGTGGGTATTGGGCTAGGTCCACATATACAGATAGTGTTTGGGGAAAAGCTTTTGGTGGACGGGGGTTGCCCTGGATCCAAACTGTTTACAGAGATCACAGAGGAAATGAGGTAATTCTGTGCAGCTACTAATGGCCCGGTCTTGACAAGAGGATATGTTTCATTTATCCTATCTGCATCAAGGTCGACGCAGCAATTACCACGGCGGGGGTAGGAAGGCTAAAAAAGAAAATCCACCAGACCAGCCGTGAATGCACAACAAATCACCTGTGCTCGCCCGGCCACGCACATTTTCAAAGCGCTGATGTAAAGTGTAGCTCAGAGGCAGGAGAGTCTAAATGTGGAGGGAGGGAGAGAGAGGGAGATAATGAGCGAGGGGGAAAAAGAGAGAAAGAGGGAGAGAGAGAGGGAGAGACGAGAGAGAGAGAGAAAAAGAGGGAGAGACAGGAAGAGAGGGAGAGACAGGAAGAGAGGGAAATAGGAAGTGAGAGATAGGGAGAGTGTGTTAGGGAGAGAAGGAAAGAGCGAGAGAGAGTGAATGGTTTATTACCCAGCAGGCCCAGCAGCTAAAAGCCCGGCGAGGCGAGCTCACACCTTTATGTGGCATGCGCTCCTGTGGCCGGTTTAAGCGACGTGAAATACGACTCATTCTGGGCACTGACACAGCTCTGCACAGCCAGAGTAACCATGAGGTACTGCTACAAGAAGTGACACAGAGAAAGTGGGACATTGAGCATTAAAAGAAGCTATTGCCAATAATCTGGGAATAGCATGATAGCAGGGAGAGTTTACTTAGCTACAATACCCATCTGAACACATTTGCTATAGCACGCTTTGGAAATTTACTGCTGATTTCCCAAAAGAGCAGTATCCATATTTCAGTTCTGCAGTTATACCACTATAAATAAAAGTGGTGTGGGGCCAGATGAGGTTGAGCAGGTTGCCCACTAACTGAAGAGTTGGCAGTTTGATTCCCACACTCAGTAAAAATTGCTGATGTGTCCTTAGGCTAGACTCCAGGTGCAGGTTAATGTACTTTAGAGTCCTCGTAGTGGAATTGGTCCTCCATATTTGCATGGGTCAAATCAATGTGGGTGATTTTACTGTGCATGTTTTAGTTGAATGTTGGTTGCGACACAAAAGGTAAGAAAAAAATTTATGAATAGAAATTAAAACATTACTGGCAGCATTAAGTCAAATGTCAGTAACAGGCCCGTCTACAGAAATTCTTGAGAGCCGCACATGGGCCCCCTCTCAAATAAATTAACAGGAAAAAAGTCCAATTGTGGGCCCCTAACACCTTGGGGCCTGTTCAAATAAATGTTACTGTAAATTGAATAAAAATTACTCTATGGGAATAGATCTATTGCAACGGTCTCCAATTTTTTTCCTCTTACATAACAAAAATACCAGAGCTGCACATAGAGCATAGAGCACAGAGCCATGGCCTTAGACGGAGAACAGTTAGAGTCTATAAAACGAACCATTATCCTGTTATTAGTGCACAAAGTCAGGCACCTAAATGATACATTTGATTAATTACCATTGTAAATTCCGCACAACACATTTTATTCCAAAATCCCTTGGCTAGCTACTTGGAAAGAGCTATAGGTTGGAGATTGATCTACTAATACAGGAAAAATACGCCCTTGAATACATGCCTAAAATACACTGTAGTGATACAGCAATCATTTAACATTGCAAAACTGTATAATGTCTAAAACCCTGACATTCTCTGAACCACCTCTCACTCTTGTCATTTTGATCCTTTTACCACAATTTTCCCACTCGCCTTTCCCGCTCCTACATTTTTCCCCGGCCCTTTCCTCCCTGGGTGCGGACTGTCAGGCTCTGGGCGCTGCCTTCACTTCACGCCAACTGGTCCGAGCCTGGATTGGCATGCACAGCGCGTCTCCTGGAATGACCTGCCTGCCTGCGTTGCGCCCCTATTAAAATTCCTGGTCCAGATCCCCGATGAGGCAGGGTCAGCTCGCACTCTGGCCTCTCCCCCCTCTCTTCCCTCGGCCTGTCTAATGAAGAAGACGCCTGTTGGGTTCATTATTAAAGCATGGCTAATAACGCACGGAGAAGAGGCTGATCGAGAGGGAGGGGAAGAGAGAAGAAGAGAGGGTGGGAAAACAGCAAGAGTGAAAGAACAAAAAAATGCAGCGCTACACAAAAATGTAAAATTATTCAGATTATTTAGACTCTCTAGGAATAAATACCTTCTATAATGACAGGATGTTTTACTATGGGGTATTAACATATATAGAGATCACTATGTTACCTTTAATTTGAAAATAATATATTCGCCAGAAACAACACAATAAGATGTTTTATAAGTTTTGGTTTCGTCTTTGACACTTTTGGGTCTCCCCTTTCTTTGCTCTCCCTCTTAAGAGCTCTACTACAACACAATCAGTGTGTATCTCGCTAATGACACTACTGCACATCACATCAGGTTTGTCAAGTTGTTGTCTACAGTTTTGTCTCATGTTTTTGTGTGTTTATGGAGAATTGTCGTGTGGGAGCATGAATGCCGTAGGCTTGTGGCCTGAGCACTACACAGAATCTTACAGCTAACAATAAGGAGGGTTTGAATAGAGCCCGGGAGAGATCACTAAAACTCTCAAAACATGCATGGATGACATCTAAAACCTCTTCAGGCGTGTTTTTGATGCGGGAACATTATAAGCTCCAAAATAATTTTCATAATATTCCCCCTTTAAACTCTTTCTTATAGTTTTGTCTGTGTGTTGTCACTGAACAAAAATTTCAAGGAATAGAATTGATACTTCCATTGATACAATAACGATACCACAATGATTAAAAAAAAACAAAAAAAAAAAAACACTTTTTACTTAGTAATATTAAAGATAGCACTACAATTTAATATTAAAAATCATTATTGTCTATGTAATATTATATCTACAAAATCCTACAAAAGTTATAGTCACAAATGATAAAGTAAAAGTCATATTATAACACAATAAATGAGCTGAATAAAGTGTGCTGGCTAACAGTCATCACATACCCACACTCCAGAGTCCAGCCGATCTGATGTGTGGAGTCAGATTTGAGCCAACGACTGAAAGTGCATTTTAACAAACTGTTAGTTTCGTTTGGCAGCCATTTTGCTTGATGGATGCCCTGTGTCAAAACTTCTGACATTTTATGAAATCCAACTGTTGTTGTAAGAAGTTGGAGGAAAAATAATGCTAATTTTGTCAACAAACTGATTGTGCAACCTCTGAATTCTTTCATCACAGGCCCTATCCATGGGTTTCAGAATGATAAAAAAACGGACAGTTTTCGTAGTAATTTGAATTGTAAAAGTAAATATGATAATCTTTTAAAGGGGAAAAAGTCCTCAAAATGTTGCATAATGACAGGAAGCTGAAACCCATGAGTACTCTGAAGAGACTATCATGGCCTCCCATAGTGTAAATTTCACCCCCATAAAAAATTCTAACTGAGCAAAAAAATAAATAAATAAATTTAAAAAATGTATTATTATACTTTAGTATTACCATAAACACATAGAAGTATCAATTTTAATCTGTAATCTGTTGTTCAGTAGAAAATGACATTTATATACCAAAATATTGTATCAAATAAAATGATTCAAATATGGATCCATTGTGCCACCAAAGTCTTAGTACAAACCTGCAGAAAACACTGATTTGGGAATGAATTTACAAATAAAATCACAAGCTGAACCAGTGAGACCATTGATCAGTCAGGCAGAGCTCACATAAGCAAACAGTAGTGTGAACATGCAGTAGATGTACCTTTCCACCTTCTCCTCTTGGGCTTGGGGATCAGAGGAGAGTCCTGTGTATACGCTGATGTGTGTGCATTGTGTAAATGTTGTGCGTAGTCTTTGCTATAGGCCACGATGCATCAGATTAGCCCATTGGAGTCGACTGGTCCGATGAGGGCACCAGTCCGACACTAATCCTCCTTTGATGAGTCCGGCTTCACAGGAAAAGCACTGACATTTCGCGCTAAGGCCGCCTCCCCCTTCCCGTCACCACAGACATGGACCCCAAGCCTAGAGAAAAGTGCTTTTATCCTGACCTCAGCGAGACCAGCCCTGAATTCAGATACAGATGGATGTATTTGAAGGTAACTCACGGGAGACTAAGGTGACACTGGCTGCTGCTCAGGTACAAATAAGAGGCTATTTCTGAACAACATATTTTGGGAGGGTACGTTTGATAGTATTCATTCATCTTCCTGCCTTCTTTCTTGTTGCAGGTTACAGAAATATACTAGAACCCTTTCCATTTCTTATCTATCCCAGAAATATATACACCCAACTAGAACCCTTTCCATTTCTTATCTATCTATTGAGCTAGCTATAGCCTGTTGTGAATAAATTAATCATGTACTTCACTGTTTCAACACATGACACACACACCTCTGCTTAAGGTTTCTATGCTGCACCAAATGGATTCTTGTGCTTTCTGTCATGTTAGAATGTTGTCCCCTCATCAAAAACATACCTGGTGTTGTGTTTTGTTTCATTCACACAGGCATTTCAGTAACTCTTTATTATTTTTATGCATCTCCAAAGCTCAAAATGCTCTGTTCCACATTGTGATGACATGTAGTGGTGGTTTTTCCAGTTAACAGCTCCTTTTACCTTTAGTTCAAAAGATTTTAACAACAGCAGGTCTGAAATTATCCAAATCATTCGACTGAAACTGTATTGAGTGGAGCACTTCTTGTATTAACACAAGAACTCAGCCTAAATATGCCGGATTTGTGTGTTAAACAAGTGTGTTTGTGATGAAAAAACTTTATAACTTATAAGAAAATAGTGAAATGGCCCAATGTGACATTCTTCTTACAAAATTATACAAAATGGATTCTCAATCTATGGGCAAAAGTCTTTTGTTGCCCCCACCCATAAAGTGTATTGTAAAAACAGAACTTGGTCACATAACAGTGCATGCGGTCTTCATCTAATTATAAAACATTTTATAGACCGCACACTCAAGAGAGAAAGACCCTTGTAACTCGCATGCTTTCAGGTGAGAGCTGATTGGCTGTCAAGGGGCGACAGCAGCTCTGTTCGTAGAGCTTTTGTTCACCGATCCAAAGGTTGGCGTTCGTATCTCGCTCTCAACATAACATCATTAAGCCCCCACAGATGAATGCTGTTGCTGTGTCCTTAGGCAAAACACTTAACCCACTTCGCCCCTAATGTCTGCATACATTGGTGTGTGACAGGGTGGAAGGCGGAAAAGTGCTATATAAAAATGTGACCATTTACCAAGGGGTTTGTGAGAGGTAGGAACAAATTAGATGTATACCTACTTTCTTCTTCCATAGTTTGAAAATCAGGAGCTAAATTAAAATGCAAATTATGACATTATTTCTTCATCACATCATCTATGCAGCAACATTTTAAATGCAGTCAAAGATCATAATAAGATTCTTTACAAGTGAAAAATTGTATAATGTTGTCTAGCTGCACACTCGTAGTCCACACATTACATAATGGGGCCATTGCCGTGGAAACATGAGGTGAAATCTTCTCAGTTGGAGATGGTCGATCGATATCGGTACACCAAGGCTTCAGGAGCAGGCTACTTTTATGAAGTAAAGCCACATAGTTGCTCTTCAGAGGAACCAGGCACTGTGAACTGATTTAAGAAATAATAAAACCTTAACAGCTGGGCCACAGGACGCCTATCGATCTCCCTCCGCCCAGCCCCATCACAGTCATATTAAGGATCACACCAGGACAGAGAAATCAGACTCCTGCTCAAACTTTCAGCAACTGGACCAAGTGGTACAATGTTAACTACAGATGAAATGTACAAAATTACAAAAAAATGTGAGAACTATGTTAAATATTTTAATAACGCAGCAACAGCAAATCAGAAACCGCTTGAATTTGCTTAGGAATAGGGCATTGAGTTGCACTTTTTTCATAAATGAGCCCTCATAGATGAGCTGCAAAGCAAGGTATAGACATAACAATCTAAACAACAATGGCTCAGAACTTAAACTTTTAGTAGATCATAGAGACGCTAATAATATCCAATTTTTAAGGATGCACCAATATGATACTGGTATAAGTTATCGGCAACAATATTGAAAATTCTGGTGGATTGGATTGAGAATGCTGCAAAGGAATTGCCCACTGGGATTAATAACATTTTCTGAATCTGAATTGGATTGGGTATCGGCTTCTAAGATACTGATTCAGACAATATTTCAGTCTATAAACTGGTGCATTTGTGTAATAAGACCATTTACTGGACAATGTTGACCCAAAGCATCTCATAATAATACAAAGCTGTTCTGTAGTTAGAAAACACATTTGAAAATGTAACCTAATGCTGTTTTAAATTAAATAATTGATATTTTCAGTCTCTAGTATTCTAGTATTGGTCGATATTGGGTATTGGCAAGCAAAATATCCTCATTGCTATCAGTATAGAAAACCTGCATCAGTGCATCTCTACCAATACAGTAATGGGACCAGAAGATAAAATGCAATACAAATCTTATACCAAAATATGTAAGAATGTATTTATTTAAATGGTGATATAATCTCAAGTATTTTCTTTGATCCTTTTTGTGCTACGGCAGTTTTAACAAAGGCACCCACAGGATTCTGACAATGTGGCATCCTGTACTATGACACTACAACATATTGACTTACTTTCTAGCGATTTGCAGAAAATCCCCTTAGTGTAAGAAACTGAAAATGTTTAAAGTGTAAAGATGGTGGCAGCTGAAGAAAGATGAAACAAAAGAACAAAACAAAAGTGAAGTGAGCCTCTTGATGCTGTATTTAATGTTTTTTGTGGTGGAGTGTGACAGAGTGAATCCATGCATGCGGGCTCCATGTGGACACCCAGAGGGCGCCAGAGAGAAAGCCAATGCTACATCTGTACGCAGCTGTTGGGAAGCTCTCCAAGACGCACCCAGACAGAAGGACGTGTGGAGGGGAGTCGTGAGAGAGGTGCCATTTACCTTAATTAATGATACAAGCACTTTTTTACAATGTCTCCAGTGGGTTTGGACAGATGTTCAAAACTTAGGATTATCCAGCTTTGTGACTGAGACTAATTTTGTTGTTTGATGCTAACAAATAGCAATTGGTCTGTAGAAGATTATCATATTTTTACATTAAAATAATACAATACATGGAGCCAATGAGCTTGAGCTGAGTGTTTTCTTAATAAGAGCAGCCAGTACTGTGATGCTTTTAGATCTATCGTAAAAATATTTTTATATGAGATGATGTTGTGAAGCCCTTTGTAAATGTGGTGCTGCACAAATAAAGGTATTATTATTATTATTATTATTATTATTATTATTATTATTATTATTATTATTGTAATCTACATACAGGCCACAAGATCTAGAGCTGTTATTGACTATAACATTTAAAATCACATTAGGGCAATTTTGATATCACCAAGTCGTATATCTTCAGGTAATGGGATAAGGGAGCCAGGAAAAAATCTATATGCATCTTAAAAATAAAACGAATATGAATGTCTATTTCTTAAAAAATAATACTTCTTCACAAATAAACAAATAACCCTTATTGATCCATTGACAGAGTGATTAATTAAGTCAGTGAACAAATGTTTTCAGTGTCAAAGCATTCAGAGCTTGTGTCTCTGTGAGGGGTTTGACTGCCTCCCTCTGGATGAGACCAGAACTACACTCAACAACAGCACCAGCACCACCATGGATCTGCATAAGTCAAAACAGATTTGGCACTGACAAAAACAAAGAGATAAAATAAGTCAACATGAGGTCTTCTAAGTGACTTATAAATATATATAAAGTACAAAGTCAAGTTCATGTATTTATGTATTGCTGTATAAATGAATAAAAATGAAACTCAGGCATCATTATTATCTTATTTATTTAGGTTTTATTTTATTTGGAGTTGCAGCAGAGTGACTTTTGTACATGAGGGTTATCCAGATGCCCACTCAATTCATCCAGACTTGGGAACGAACAGGCTTCATTTAAATAGAATCAATTAATTTGATAAGTGCTCAGTTTTATTTCAAGATGGATAAAGTTACAACTATCAAGCACTTTTACTTCTGACCGCTACTAACCCATACATCCATTGTAATTGGCACTTTCCGTTAAGTGGCTGTTCCTTTTCAATAGAGAACTAGAGAAAAATTTTTGCACAAAAATATGATTGTAGATTTGTATGAAATGCTCACTCCCTTTGGTTTGAAAACAGCTTTCAACTGTGTGTATAACTCATTTGCTGTGGCAACTTCCAGGAAAAAGGTCAGTTTCAGCTGCCTGACGCCACTTTAAGGACGGCTGACCATTTTTTGTAATTGTTAAATAGGGGGTCAATCGAATTTTTGGAGGTTTTGAGCCCTATTCAAACCCTCCTTATGATTTTGTCTAATGCCTATAAGCCTGCGCTGCCCATCCTGACAAATTCCCATAATTATACAAAACAAGACTCTAAAGCTTCACAAACCTGATGCAATGTGCTGTAGTTTCCTTAGCAAAATGTATGACGATTGTGTTTTAACAGTATATGAAGAAGTTAATATGCTGTTATCGGCAAACATACAGCATTTTTCAAAACAATAAAAGGTAGCCTGGTGATTTAAATAGATTATCTATTAGCAATCAATACCCCCATAGAAGAACCCCCCACTTTAGATGTTACCCCGCTCTTTAGATACTAAATACTCTGGCAACTTTTCATCATTCTGAAACCCATGGATGATACTCTCTTCCCCTCAGCACGTCTCACCGCACTCTCTGGACAGACTGTGTAATGACATTTGCTGACCAGAAAAAGGAATAATGGCGTGTGCATGGTGTGCGTATGGTGTGTTATGGCGTGTGAGATTGTGTGCATAGTGTGTGTATGGCATGTGTATGGCATGTGTATGGCATGTGTATGGCATGTGTATGGCATGTGTATGGCGTGTGTATGGTGTGTGTGTGATAGTGTGTTTGGCATGTGTTATGGTGTTTGTACGGCGTGTGTATAGTGTGTGTGCAGAGTGTGTGCACCGAGTCTGTATGGTGTGTGTATGGCGTGTGTTATGGTGTGTCTATGGCGTGTGTTATGGTGTGTGTAGAGTGTGTGTTATGGTGTGTTATGTTGTGTGTTAAGATGTGTGTTATGGTGTGTATGGCGTGTGTTATGGTGTGTGTATAGTGTGT
>KN506837.1:5746-21395 GCA_000787155.1 Scartelaos histophorus
CGCCATGACAGCATGATTAGCCATGAGCCCCCTGTCCCCCTCGCTCAGACCTGGACGTCCTAATGCGGATTAGTCCACAAGTTAACAATGAATGAAAACGTCCTCCAGGAGCTGCTAATTCTATTCTGCTCAGTGTCAGTCCATTCACAGGCCATGTTTGAACACAACCCATAATCCTCTTACAAATCAAAGGTGGACAAATCATATTCATTTAAACATTGCCTTGGCAGCCAGAGGACATATTATGAGCTCAACACAAGGCTATGAATCTGCCATCTGCACACAGGTCACCTGCCACTGAGACACCAGTGCATGCCAAATGTAATGGACTATAACACTATTTAGTCCATAACATGAGGTTTATTATGACAAAAATGATTCAAAAGCAATAATATTGTTTCAAACATTATGAATTATTGAACATTATAACTTTTGTCTATCACAAACTTGAGGTGTAATTTTATGTTTGGTTTTGTTTTTTCTCATATTCTTGCTGGAAAATGTCACCACAGTCACTTTACTTTGTTGCACTTTTTCCAGGGTTCCCCTTGGCTAAATTTAGCATATCGACACCTTCCTACAATAATCGCATAAGTCATTTTTTCAGGTTTTTCAGGAAACACAAAAAACTCCCCCCAAAATTGAAATTATGGAAAACTTAGGCAAAAAGTAACTTAGGCAATTACTTTAGGAAGGTGACGATATTATACAGTTGCTGTTGGACATTGACTTTCACTGTCCATATAGTAAATAATTAAATAACCTTTAAAAATATTGAATGATCCAAAGATACAAGTGAGTCCTTGATGTTGGTCTTGTTCTTACACTTTACCATGTAAGTCTGAGCCCAGTGCAGCTCTTCTCAGTCTAATGGTGCTGGCGCTGGCCTCTGGAGCAGATAGCATACACAGTGTGACATGAATTAGCCCCAGATCGACTGATACCTCTGCCCTGGGGAACGCTCCGGCTCCACTCTGCTTCTGTGTCGCTGAATTTGTTCTCTATTCTCCCTCAGCTCGTCCTTGTCAGGGGAACGTCAGGCCTGCCTTTGTGTGATGGACAGGTGCCGGCCAAGTCTGATGGAGCCATTTCAGCGGCAATGTACTGAACCAAGAAATGTCATCCAAGAACACGGGAGGCTGAGAGAAACGTCTCTGAGCGCACAGGTACATTCAGGTGAGATCGTTATGTGGAATGTTTTTGTGTTCACCTTTGAATTATCACATGAATAATAATTTATCCACATCACACATCCTCTCCACAGATCTGGCTTGTAACTTGGTCTGGTGTGGAACATAGTGGAGGAAACAGCAGGGGTCCTTCCACGACAGTATAGGTTTTCTTATTCTTTGACACATCTCCGACAATTTTTACCCAAGCTCAACTATTTTTGACAAAATTAAAAAATTCTTTGTGTCAAAAGGTAAAATATCTGCCTTTCTCATCTGTAATTTTTGGTTGTTTCTCGTGCAAACAAGTGTAGCTAAACAAATTCAAAAGCTAATCTCCAGCCTGTGCAATTATATTCGAATAATATTGTGTTTCCTTTGTTATTATCAGAGCATTTTAGCTGATTGTTCTGAACGCACGCTCTTGGACATGTGTAAACCGAAGATAAGTCTGTGTAAGCCACAATTAAGAGACACAAACTATTATTTAGGAGCTTCATTTGATTGGGCAAAATAGAAGAGAATGCACCAATAAGACAAAGGGCCGATGTAGTTACAAGTCGCTCGCGCACATCTCCTGACAGCAAAGGGAGCAGCCATGAAAGCACCGATTCAACTTGTTTTGTTCTGGCGATGAGAATTCAAAAGAAAGCCGCGAAGAATAACAGAAATCAATAGGGAACAAAACACTTCAGATTCAGCACAGCGGTCCGCTCCGAAAGTCTGCCATGACCCTGGAATGACCATATTCCTTTATTGTTCCCTCATCTCCACTGGATAGGACATGCATTGATTTTCTCTCACTTTGAAAACACTCCAAGCCTTTGTTTAGCTGCCGCATGCCTTTCTGTTAAGCACAACACATTTTCTTTGTGGAAGTGTTTCTTTTCTGCTTACCATACCAAGAGTGTCTAGTCAACATCTACAAGAGTGTCTAGTCAACACAGTATACTCCAGCGCCCCCGTGTATTTTCTAAGTTAAAGGTGCGAGTCGATAAAATGCAGTATGAGGAGAAATCAGTGAATTCTGACTCCTGGCACTCCTGACTTTTTCCAATCCTCAGAGGACCCCGGCAGAAGCCAGGGGTTAGCTCTGATCAATAGGCTGCAAATAGCTTTATTGACATGACAAACGTTACATCTGCATTGTCAGGGAACTCTGAACAAATAGAGGGATTGGCAGCAAGAACAACAAGTAGTGATAGTTGTATTAAGATTTCAGCTGTGATTATTGAGGGCTGCAGGGTTGTGCGCTCGCCATAGAACCTGCTCAATGTCTCATTTGAAGCAGTGTTGAGCTTGGCCAGTATGAGATGGGAGTATCAGGACTGCAGT
Organism: Scartelaos histophorus; assembly: GCA_000787155.1. Classification (NCBI taxonomy): domain Eukaryota; kingdom Metazoa; phylum Chordata; class Actinopteri; order Gobiiformes; family Gobiidae; genus Scartelaos; species Scartelaos histophorus. The sequence goes on from KN506837.1 coordinate 8,251, forward strand.
GATGCTAATCTAGTGCATAATGTTGTGTTCTAGACCGGACTCTTCAATCACTTTGCAAAGTATGAATGTTGTGTGTGAGTTTTGGTGGTGGGAGCCTCACTTCCATCAGTCGACCTTAAGGCAGGTGTGGTTCCCGTTGTACTTTATCACTACTTAGTTTAGGATGAATAAATAATGCAGTTCTAAGACTCTCTGAATGTAAAAAAGGCAATGCATTATTATGTTTTTATACCAGTTCTAAGGCAATGCATTATTATGTTTTTATACCATTATAGTGTTAGTAGTATAGGCAGTACTACAAATATGTCCCCAGTCAGAGTCAGAATATGTCTTATCAGTTTTTACATTATATTTACAGTTTTTTTTTACAGTTTTTGGACCATGCACTCATTAATAATTAAATTTAGCAAATATTTCCATTACTCATTTGCGTCAGTACATTATCATGACACACTTAAATATCAAATATAATATCATAGGTTACAGAACTGTTGTTTAAATCACCCTTTTCACTGCCTTATCTGTTTCCAGTAGCTCTCGGGCTATAAGAGTTGCACTGGTGTCTGCAGCCTTCTGTCAGTGGATGAAGTGGTGGAGGGGAGGCCGGAGCCTGCAGGAGGGTTGGAGCATGCAGAGTGGGTGCTATACAAGTGTTTTGTTATGAGCATATGTCTAAGTCAAGAGCCAGTGAGAGCGGGGCCTGGCGCTCTCAAGGCTGTGATCAGCTGTTCACTGTGTCAGTCCATTAACACTTTCCCTTTAACATTCTTCTGACTGTCACCACCCACTGTTCCACACCGCACAAAGGAGCACCCAATGTGACTGGACTTAATACTTTATTCTTTTTATTTATTTTATTTTTTTTTTTTACATTTTTACTTTGTTCCTTTAAAATCTAACAACAAAATATTTCCTTATTAATTTATCGAACATGGACAATACAGACTTTGAATCTTTGTCAGTCAACGCAAATTTCTTCTTCCAAAGTCCAAACTGAACCATTTGCTTTTACTTTTACAGAGAATTGGCTGCAGACCTCTCATGTAGACCTCAAATCACTGATCATTATACTAGCATATGTCTGAATCTCAATCTTCATCACAGTTTGATTAGCTGCACCAAATGAATATTTATTCATGGTGTTTTTTGTTTCAAAACGCCACACAAATTAAGGAACACAGACACACACAAACATGCGCCGTGAACAAATCCATTTAATGTTTTCACCACAGCAATAAATGCAACATATTTTCTTTAGAAATTAGAATCTCTTTATTTATTCTTTACATATTTTTGAATAGACAAATATTATAATGCACATTGTTATTTTTAAAACTCCTTTTGTTGTCCAAGCCCATAGCTGCAGTATCCCGCACCAAAAAGCTAGTCAAAAAGCTAACAATAACTGACAATGCAAATGATGCTTATAGTTTATATACACCTATATTGAATCTGTAATAAGTGTTTTTAATGGGGCAATAAGGGACATTTATACAGCCCAAATATGGATTGCTTGTGAAACTATATGGGAAATAGTGCTGTTGCTTTCAACCTGAGCACCAGTGTCTCGGGGGACGCCTGCTGCCAGTCCTGTCCTGCCTGACTGCACAGCACGGACACGTCACATTGTCACAGGAAATATATATACGATCCTTGTGTAGAACCCAGGTGTGCCGAGGCAAACTGTTAAATTTGGTCATTACTCTTGTAATAGTGCTTTTATGGTTCGTTCACACAGGGTCATGTGTGTGAATGCCACAGTGTTGAGGTGAAGTCTCGGGCGCTGCCAAGTTCATAGAAAAAATCAGTTTAGCCAAAGATAATTCTCAAATTTTAAACACAAGGAGAAAATATAAAGGAAGAATAAAAGACCGGAAAAGTGTTAAAAGAATTTAGAGGCATGTCAGGAAAAGTTGAAACCAAAATTTGTCATGCAGCAACATATGCTCAAACGAGTGGTGATGCATGTGTGAGCAGGGGACTGGTGTGGGGGCGGGGCCAGGGGACGGGACACGCCTCCTAACGGCTTTTTGATGCAGATAAATGGCTTACAGATGGCCCACTCAATGCGTTCAAAAAAGACATAAATATAGGAAAGGGAGAGTCAATATGGGACTGTCAGGGTGGCACTCTCCATGACACGATAAACTGTTAGCCAAACGCCAGCTGAAAATACACTTTAATATCCCCATTATAATACACACCTGATGCATTTTATTTGTCTAAATGTAAAATGCATGTCGACTATTATTTATAGATTGACAGTTTACATTTAAAAACATTTTAGTCTGCAAAGAAGCAATTGAATGTATTGATATGTTAGTACTGTTACCTGTTTTAATGTAACTAATGACAAGTTTTTGCTGTTTTTTGTTATCAAAAATGGATATAATCAAAGAAAGATATTGCTTTTTTCTGTCTTCACAACTTAAACCATGCACGGATAAATATACACCTATATATATTTTTAATTGATTATCCTTGTGTGCATTAAAAAAACATTAGGAAACTTAATAGAAGGTCTGCACTGTGCCGATTTATGTCATTTATATGTGCATTTTTATGTGTATATTTATTTATTTCAGTATTTTACAGTATTTTATTATAACCAGTCTATAAAGTACTGTTATTTGAATATCTCCAGACTCTATCCTGAAGCCAAAAGCTGCTGGCACGTCTCATCGGCAGAGTTGCTATTTACCCATGATTCACCTTTAACACTGAGCAAGGTAAGAGGAACCAAAATGTGATTACGCACATGAAGGATTAATCCGCAGATGAGTACGGGCTAATGTATGCTAATGATCTGACAGGATATTCTTACGGAGGCATTAGCATATCTGGGAGGCCAGACAGAGACGGCAGGGCCAGTCTGAGAGGAAGCAAAGGACACAGCTGCTGATAAGAAGATCCGCTGTGTGCGTTTCTGATGGAAAATGTGGATAGTCTGGTTACAGGCATGTACCAAACCCCCATCTCTGTCTGTCCTTACCCCCTTACTTATCTTATTTACACATCCACACACTCATCTGAATGGACAGAGAGCAAGCATATGCACACCGAATGAATAGAAGGACAAGATAAGGGCTAACTGGGATAATAGTGCGAGATTTAACTACAGGAGTTGTGCTTTAGTAGGAGCTAGTTTAGATAAGAATTCTCATAAAATGCTTAAAATGACTGGTGAACAAATTTAAAATGGAGTTGAGTGATTCTTTTCTTATCTGTTTTATCCCTTTAAAAAAAAACAAACGGAAAATAAAGTGACCATTTTCAGGGTTTGGTTCTCTTGCAATTCAGGTTTTGGCAAATACACCCAAAAAAGTACATTACAACTATACAACAGTGGTAATAGTTATGGTAAACTCACTCTTTACATTCTTTATAATTATATATCTCCATCATCTTGCAATAGTCCCAAGGCTGTGGGAAAAAAGAGTGTAGAATCAGAACAGAATTTTAAAATGCTGAGTCAAAAATTGATATATAAATGAAATATTCGTACTCAAACTTTATCATTTGTGACTTTCTTTGCTTTGACTAATGAATTGTTGCTATCACAGTTAGACTTTCTATTCTGACATATACCTAATACTGACCTACTGCAGCATTGTCTTGAAGTAGAGCTGTCTTTCATATTGTGCGTGCCCTGTAGCCTTCACCGATCACGAGTCACTGTATCAATCTCAGCTCGGGTATTTGGGAGCACTGGGCCGTGCAGGACACCGAAGCAGGAGGGCCTTTGTGACTCCCATCTGTTTGGTGCACGTGGGACCGTCCCCTGTCCCGGAGAGGGCCCGGCTGAGAGCGTGTCCATGTGGGACCGTCCCCTGTCCCAGATAAGGCCCAGCTGAGAGAGGCGTTCTGCGGGTCTGTCTTTTTTATTGTGATGTGGGACTCGCGGCTGCATACGACCGGGAGATCAGACGCCGACAGATGCTGCAAAGGGAGAATCAGTTTGAGTTTGTCTGTTAAGCTCTTGGGCTAATATTTTCCTATTGACTGGCCAGTGTACACAGCCTTGTGACCCTCGGCAGGACGGATGTGCCAGTGCAGATCGATTCATAGTGTGCAGGACGGCCCGTGTGGGAGCAGGTGATAAGCTCCTATAAGCCAGTCAGGGCAGTCCGGCAGGAATGGTGGTCCCAGTGTTGGAGGCCTCGTATAGCTGCTTTATTGCAAGCAGAATAATAAGCGTCCATGACATATAAAAGCATATAAAAGATCCAACTCATTCCTTTACAGAGTCTTATAAAAATGGGAGAGCTATAGGTCCTCATTTATATATTATTTAGCTTTAAGTGTTTATGGTTTCACAATTATCTGGTGCCAATAACTGTGCCAACAATAATAAATCTAAGGTTTGATGTCTAAAACTTTCTTTAATTATTAAGACAGTAATGAAAAACTACTTAGCACATACGTCACTACGCAGTCATCGTGTTTCTAGTCTAGAAATTGGGTCCGCCACTTAATGTCTCCATGGAAATATTATTGCTTTGTCTAGATTGTTCCACACTATATAGATTAAACCTATTTCTCAGATACAGTGGGTTACAACACTCTGCTACATTATAGTTCACATCTGTGGAGTCACCTTTATTTACAGAAGGAAATATTGTATTTTTGAGCCATGGAAACACCTGTAATAACCAGGGATATATGCCAGATGGATGTTTAATGTCTTATCATGGAACAATCCAGGGAAACATCTTTATGGAGACAAGCAGGTAGGGGACCCTCTGCCAGAAAAGTTGCACAGTGCAGCTTTAAATGGTTATTATATAATGCATTGTGCGCATTGATTAGATCCTTGATGTCTTTAAGAATCGCAGGGGTTATTGGTGGTTTAGTGTGTTCAGTGAGCGGGTGGGCAGAGCGAGGCAGGTGATCCGCTGGTGAGAGTCTGTGCATGTGTTGAGTGAAGGGCCTGTGCCATATGTCCAGATCTGCACAGTCTCTCCCTCGGTGGATGGGAGCTCACACAGGCACACTCCACCACGGCAACAAAAGCCCCCCCCCGAATCCCCTCCTCCTCCTCCTCGCCCTCTCCGCACATACATTGAGCCGGGGTGAGTGACAGCAGCTGCATTGATGAGCACAAAGGCGCGATGGCTCCGCTCAGCTGGCCTCACTCCCCACTTGACACGGGGCTGACCTCTGGCATGTGCCTTGTGCTCCCTGCAGGCCTCGCCCTCCTCTCGCAGACCGCGGCGCCGTGGCCCTATCGCACACACCACACACACCGCTCCCAGGCACACACGCTGGGAGGGAGCATCCTCGGGTCAGTCGGGTCAATTATATTCAAATTGAGGATAAATGATTTGTAAATCATGTACAGAGAAACAAGTGCACATACAAGCCAAGGAGACAGCTCTTTCTCACAGATAAATGAGAGAGACACAGACACTTCACTAACTTCATTTTATCATTTTTGAGCACAGTTTTGTTAAAGCTGACAGTAACATTTCAATTTTGTTCCATATAATGACTATAAAATAAATTGAAAGTTTAAACTTTTCTTCTTTTTACTTCTTAGTTCGTCACTTTTGTTGGGAAAATAAATGGTTAACTCTTAAACATTGTATGATTTTGGTTATTATAGATGTCTGTTATAATTCATCTATTTTAGTGATGGCTAACATGCAGTGAAATAAATGTATAATAAATAAATAAATAAATAAATTTACAGAAGCGTGCTATTAGATTTATCAATGGAGTAGTTATAGAGCACATACAAATCCAATTTTTATTAAATTTGAAACATTGAAATTTAATGAACTGGTGGAGTATTGCCTTCTTAAAACCATGTACAAAGCTCATCTAAAAGCTTTACCAGAGAAGCTGCAAAATAGATTTTTAAAGAGAGAAAGCAGATACCAACTACGAGGAGCTGATCTATTCTCTAAACCAGAGTTTAGAACAAAACCAAAGGAAAGGTGCATCTGAATCCAGGGAGTGAGTCTGTGGAACAGTCTTGAAACTGATATTAAAGAATCCAATGTTTATCTATATGTTTAAGAAAAGTTTGAAATTGTCATTATTAAGAAAGTATAAAACTGCTGTGACAGGATGATTTTGTGTTTAGTTTTTTTTGTAAGGAAGCTGTACATCTATGTTTGATTTTGTGTAATGTAACAGCGCAACACACTGGAAGTGAAGAAGAGTTGATAAGGGGCAGACATTATAAACTTTTGCTTCTTTCTGTGCTTTTCATTCAGGTACCAAAATTGTACTAAATCTGTAATACTGTCTGCAGATATGTTGCATTGATTTGTTTTGTTTTAATGAATGAAATAAATATGATTGAATTGAATTGAATAAGGCTATTGCAACTTCATGAAGGTATCACAAAATACATTAACATTACATATTTATGATTAAATAGTATGAATGGTAAATATAAGACCATATTTTGACCCCTGCAAACATACACTTATGACGACATATACGCACATTTACAGGAATAGTCACGACTTTCCTTTGGGGATCTATGACACCAACAAAAAGCTGTAAACAAACAGAATCCGTGCATGCAGAGGAGGAGGGGGGGGGTCTTCCCTGCCCAGTGCCCCCCCCACGTGCCGTTCTGCTCCTTTACAACTCCACTACAAAATGGCCTTTTAATTTGCTGCGGCGTCTGCTCTGTCTGAATTCTGCCCGCATCAATCACCATCATCACCTCTGCTGCAGTCCCGGGGGTCCTCTCACTTAACGGCCCCCCAGTCACATCACTCTCTCTGTCTTTTCCCCTATACGTGCTCCTTCTAACCTTCTCCATATAAACAATGTGACAGAGCTTCAGCCATACTCTGCATTTTACTGTCATTTTATTGTCTTTGTACCAAGCTGGGGGACTCGTGTAACTTTAACTAACCCTAAGTGATTTTTAATAGTGTTCCCTATTCAAATATATAGCCTTTTAATCACTGAGATTGATTCGTGTTTTATTACTCACAGTAGACTGTTCACTTCACGCTGTGTGTGTGCACCTACAGGCACGTCTGAAAGATAAAGATTGGCAGTTTGATAAAGATGTGGTCAATATGGATTGGACTTCACCATCAGCGCTTTCACCTACAGAAGTTCACATAGAAGAGTTGGTTGTTCTCCAAATGTTGTTACGGATAATAAGGCAGTCATTTTATTAATCGCTGTACAGAATATCATGTGTTGGGTAATATGGGTACAGGGACAAAAACTGGAACCAAGAACAGAATAAGAAAAAGAATACATTTCCTTTTAGTAACAGGTTTTCCTGCTTTTTGGGTCAGTGTCACCATAAATTAACTTTTTTTTTCTTTTTTTCCCCTCAAATAAATTCTATTTATTGGAATGTATGGAACATTGTACCGTTTGTCGTTTTAGATGATGATTAGCTACTGTATCATGCATGTATGTACCTAAAAAAGGGGTGTTTATGTAAATTTAATAACATATTTCGACACCTTCCTAAAATAATCGCATAAGTCATTTTTTCAGGTTTTTCAGGAAACACAAAAAACTCCCCCCAAAATTGAAATGATGGCATAAATTATGAATTAAAATAAACTTAGGCAAAAAGTGACTTAGGCGATTATTTTAGGAAGGTTAATGTATCTAAAACAATAGATTTAGGCTGTAATTGCTGAATTTTCCAAATATGGGAGTTGTTGGTGAGCTCAAAAATTCAATAAAAAAGTGTTAGATTTAACAAAGTGGATTAAATCGCCTTATTGGTCATTGTTCATTAGTCCTTTTGTGCATTGTAATAGATAATCTACATTTGGAGTGACACAGTCTAAAGACTTGGATGCATCCTCCATATGAACAACATATAAACAGATTAGTACATGTGTGGAGACATGGCAGCCATTCAGTCTGCTGCAAGATGCCAGGTATTTTCAGCCTAAAACTTTCTCATCCTCCTCTCTAATCAGCTTTAATTGACAATAATTAGCATCTAGTAATTAATTTTGTTTTGCACAAATTGTATGTATGAATAGTCCCAGTGGGTAGCTTGTTCATCTTGTTAGGGCCAATTAGCTGCAATTAACAAACACTAATCACTTGCTTTTTTTTTCTTTCCAAAACAAACAGTGCGGTGCGTGCCAGGCTCCTACACTGCACTGCGGAGAGCTCTTGTGTGTCGGGGTGCTGCTGGGGGCCGCGCGCAGGGGCCACTGTGCTAATCAACACCTCTCATGTAGAAAGGCAAACCCAAGAGGAGACGCTTTCCACACGAGTCATACGGGGCGCGCAGACAATTACGTCCCTCTCTGCTCCCTCCATTCACAACTGCTAAATTGATAGTCTGAATGTGGGTTATTGGCTTTATTAGATGGAGTCAAGCTACAGACCGTGACATATTCAAGTCAATAATGATGATGCGATTTGGACATTTTTACTCGGGGATAGGTTAAGGGATACACAAGGATTCTGCATGAAGTCACTCCCCATTTTAGAGGCCGATTTAATTGTATTGTTCAACTATTGTTTTCGTTACTACAAAAAACAACAACAAAAAAAGCAACAAACAACATGATGAATATGATACAGCAACGTATTACAGGATTATTACATTTTTACGCAATTCCAATCGTAAAACAAACACGCACTTAGCCTTTTTATTTTTTTATAAAGAAGGCCAAGTTATTTCAGATAAAATATATGAATTTCTCCTTAATGGATGGTGTTGAATTAATGCAGGTTAGACTGAAATCTACAGTCTGTTTTGGTTGAAACAGTGATTGTGGGTGATACTTTCCCAGCGCGGTCCGGTAAGATGAGCCGGTGCCCATAGGTCTCCCTGCGTGTGACGTCACAGGCAGTGTTAATAACCAATGGGCTGCGCTCTCAGAGGTGAAGCTCATTAGGGTGCGCGCTGTTTTCACTCTCACAATCCAGTGAACGGAATGCCACACGAAATACGAGCCTGAGCGCGCATTGGTTTCATTTTCTACAGAAAACTCTTCGTTTTGGAACCACTCAGGATTTTCCACGCGACTTTGTACATGCAGGTCTCATGGTCCCACTGTTTTCTCCACGCCTCCAGACGGATCTCGGTGATGGAGCTGCGGGGTTTATCCCGTTATAATTTCCCACCCAAAGGCTGCCCGCTTATTTGTGTTTGCGCATAGGTCTTGTGCGCTGTTCAGACGAGGATTGGTGCCGTGGAGCACAGCAGTATATGTTTTGTTTCCAGCTGAGATTAACCAGCGCGCGTCCAACTGGATACAGTGGAACACTTGAGTCTGGAGCTCCATCTACCCGGGCCAGAGCCACAGAAAAGAACAGGCCCGTCCTGAATACACGGGGCCGAGCATCATGCTGCATTGTGCCAGCTGCGAGAAGCCCATTGTGGACAGATTTCTTCTAAAAGTTTTGGACAGACCGTGGCACGTCAAGTGCGTCCAGTGCTGCGAATGTAAATGCAGCCTGTCTGAGAAGTGTTTCTCACGGGAGGGAAGACTGTACTGTAAAAATGATTTCTTCAGGTAAGAACGAAAGAATTCTGAGACCTTAGGCTACACGTTCTGATGTGGTGGTCACTTTTAATTGTTCCAGGCTGTTTATTTTTGCCCGTGTTACTGTAAATTGTCGCCACTTAAAGAACAGAATAAATAGATAGGCCTGCATTAAAAAATATATATCAAAACATAGGCTTAAAATATTACCAAAATTAATTGTGTCATGTCGTATTTGTTTCCGTGCGTATCCTATAATATTTACATGCTTGACAATACAGCAACAAAATCACATCTAAATCACAAAGACTAAAGCTTTTTGTCTCCTCTAACAACAGGAGATTTGGGACCAAATGCGGAGGCTGTGCGCAGGGCATCTTACCCAGCGACCTGGTGCGCAGAGCCAAGAGTAAAGTGTTCCACCTGAACTGCTTCACCTGCGTCATGTGCAACAGACAGCTGTCCACCGGAGAGGAGCTCTACGTCCTGGACGAGTTCAAGTTCGTCTGTAAAGAGGACTACGTCAACAGCAATGGCAAAGACACCATACTTCTCTCAGGTATCCAGGATTCACCAGATAGCCATGTGCATTGGCCTGTGTGCTATTTTTTATATGTTTTATTCCTTCTGATATACTTTGTCCCCTTGGTATATTAGGCCTACACCGTTATTATTTTATAGAATGTTAAGTAACCTACATTTATGGCGGTTTATTCAGGAGGATTTTATTCAATTCAGAGAAAATAGACTACTTTGACTATTTTCTAATGCCATGCACAGCTAATAAAACCTAGTCTTGGTCTGCTCATTTTATTTTAGAAAGCTTATCTTTTTCAACACACGCCATTATTTGTCTATTCCCGCGATAGTGACGACGTGCAGCGACCCAAGTTTATCTCCAGACTCGCAGGACCCGCAGGACGACGGCAAGGACTCGGAGACGGGACATTTATCAGATAAGGACGTGTGCAACAACGAGAACGACGAGCAGAGCGCCTCCGGGAAAAGACGCGGCCCTCGTACGACCATCAAAGCGAAGCAGCTGGAGACGCTGAAAGCGGCTTTCGCCGCCACGCCGAAGCCCACCAGACACATCCGAGAGCAGCTGAGCAGAGAGACGGGCCTCAACATGAGAGTCATCCAGGTACTTGTACATGGAGCGTGTAGTACACTGCCTATGGTGGGGGGGTCAAAAATAACACTGGAATTATGAAACTGTAAAGTCAAGTCCGCTGACCGTCTTATAAGTGAATATTTAGAGCTTTCTCCAGGTGCCTTTTGTGTAGGATAAACTCAATATTTTTGTTTGCGCGCCCACAAAACTTTATCTGACTTTGTGCGCATCGATCACATGATAAGGCTTTTGTTTTTTGACACAACAAAAAGCATAAATGTAACCTGTCAAACATAGTCTATTTTTATGCATATATTTGTTTTTATTTATGCATTTATTTAGAGTCAAATTTTTGGAGTAAAAAAAAACAAAACATTTATATGACTGATTTATTTGGCTTAGGCCTACATTTACCATTAAGCATTTCAGAACAAGCTAGAGCCAAAACAAACACACATGTGGGAAGGCAATATTTGTGAAATACATACAAAAATAAAATAAAATTGACCTGAGACCTGCCACCACAGGAATTTTAATATTTGTTACTCTGCAAATGTATAATAATATAAAAACTGTCTGGTGTGTGATTCCAGGTGTGGTTCCAGAACCGAAGGTCAAAGGAGCGGCGGATGAAGCAGCTGAGCGCCCTGAGCGCTCGCAGACACGTCTTCTTCAGAGGCACCCGCAGGATGAGGGCTCTGGGGGAGAGGCTGGAGCCCGGGGAGCTCGGACACTTCGCCTATTATGGAGGTGACTAATGTTAAACTGTATGGATACAATGATGATAATGGTCCTGTAATGATACAGAAAGCTAACATTGGGATTTGTTTAATGAACATACGTCTCTTTTTGATGACAGATTATCCCGGTGAATACTACGGCGCAGGAGGAAATTATGAATACTTCCAAGGACCTCCACCCACACAGGCTCAGACTCCATCAGATTTGGGGTTTGTTCCGTCGTCTGTGCCGGCAGGGACGCCTTTAGGTGCAATAGACCACCCCCATCACCCCGCACACCACTGCCCCCCAGACATACAGTGTTACTCGGACCGTCACCCCACGGACTCACCCAGTCCAGAGCCAAATGGACCAGGCTCCATGCACAGCATGTCCAGTGACATGTGTGGACCTAGCACGCCCTACACCTCGGTGTCTCTCGACAACGGCTACACAAACCAGCTCTCACAACCGTCGTCAGACATGAGTGAAGGGACTGTGTGGTAACACCACAGATCATCTGTAAAGGCAGTTTGCCAGAAAAACAAGCAGAATTTTTGTTCACATGTTTATTTTATATTTATTTATTTGTGTATTTATTTATTAAATTATTGATCTGTTTATTTATATATTTATTTGTTTATTTATGGGAAGCACAATATTTGAGTTATCCATAATTGTTAATCTATAACATTATGAGTATAATCTGTCCTGTCTATTTGGTGAGGTTATTATTATTATTTTTTTAATTAAAAACAGACCCATGGTTCTGGAGTTGCACTTGACTGAAATACAGTAAAATAAAAACTGACACTGAGGATATAGCAGGACTAAAATGTATTCAGATAAGTGTTTGATGCTGTTGGCTGCAGACAGTACTACTGCATTGTGTAACTTTGCCTCTATATTGACACTGACCATGTCTCTACTGCCCATGAAAATTGCATAACTGAATATTTTGCAGCCCTGATTGTGAGGTATTTGTTTATTGTATCACCTGTTCTCATACTGTCCCCAAAACCAATAGGTTGCTTAAAATAATCCATAGAAATGTGACAATTGAATGACAATATATAGAGCAATAAGGAAATACAATATGTCCCCTTTAGTTTACACAGGCTACAAATTTGATTGGTTTTTTATTATCACTTAAACTGTCAATATTAAGTGACATTTTTTCATCTTCACTCCTAAAGCTAAAGCACCACCTACAGTATTCACTATTCATTATTGTCATGTAATTTACCAAAAATCCTCTCAGGACTCATGCCAGATTGACAAAGTGTTCAGTTTGATCTTTAATTCAGTTATTTCTTGCCTTCAGATGGAGCCCTGAACAAAACGGACTATTCCTGTGACCTACCTTTAATGAAGTAATTGTACAGACAGTCGCGTGTTTACGTACTCAGTATTCAGGGGTTTGGATCTCAGTATTGTTTGACACCTCTTGGTACACATGGACAGATGCAAATGAACCAAAATTTTGTAGCTGTCTCAATGTCCTCTCAGTGTGCTAGTTTATATAATGTCCTGAATAAAAGAGAAATCTAATAAAACACTGTAGCAAACTGCATTGTGGTGTTTTATATCACTTATTACTTAAGAATTATTATGATGCTTATTTGTATTTCATCAATAAAAACAACCATACAAACACGTCTGTGGTTTAGTGAACAATTAAAAAATGTATGTTTACCCCTCAGGTAAACACGGCCTGGAATGTCATTTAGAAAGGATTTTGATAGTTTAGTCTTGAAAAGGCCTCAGTGTGGTTCAGTATGGCCATGTAATAAAGGGTGTAAAATAAAGTGAAAAGTGATATTCACATTTCAAATGTGTAATAGTAATAGTGATAATAATAATAA
>KN506838.1:0-36547 GCA_000787155.1 Scartelaos histophorus
AATAATAATAATAATAATAAAATCATACATTTTCTTATGATTGACATGTCTTTCTTTTGATGTTGTTAGTATGTACTGACAATTTGAACATACATACTGTATGTTCGTTCTACTGTTCGTAAAGTTCTTATTTTTTCTGACAGATTTCTCTGTTTGACATATACAGGTTTAGGCTTGTCTTTTAAACATAAAGGCTACTGAGACTTGATATCTTGTCTGGTGTCAGATGCATAAATAGTTGCAAACTTTTTTGTGATCACTTAATTGTTAATAACCAACATTCAGTTTGTGGTTTTGAATTGAATGCTAAGAAGATTTGTGTTTGCAGTGCTGTAGTAGATTGGATGGTTGGATTTAGTCACATGCTCCTCATTGACTTTTAAAAACTGTGTTTACATATTTTTTTGTTGTTGTTTTTGTCATTTTTGGTTCATTAGTAAATAGCGTTTATCAGTTATAAGGGGATAGTTCGATTTTTAAACTGCTGACAACTCAAAGAGATTGATTATTGTTGAACACAGGATCCAGCACACACTCTTTTTCAGTACTTCAATATGTATAAAAAATACCAGATATATCATTCTCTATTGCCAGGCAACTCACTGACTTAAATCTAGTGCCTTTAGAACTTTTCTTTTAAGTACCTAATTGCTCTGTGCACTAACATTTCAACTCTTTGGGTTATAACTCCCCCTAGAGGTGCCCACAGGAGTTGCACTTTGCCTTTTGTTGTTTGGCTTTATTATCAACTTTTCATTTCTTATCATAAACAAATCATTTTACATCTAATAGAAATCTTTACAAATGTGATGGGACACTCCTCTTCTCACATCTCACATCTTTCTAAAATGACAAATAACTAATATTCTGCAATTAAATTTTGCTATACATATTTTTGTCAATCTTTTTACACAGCCACACACAACAGTAAATAGCCTATTTAACACTAAACACAGTTATCTACAAAATACTGCACTATAAGTTTTATAAGTCTATAAGTCACAGCTTCCAGCACCAGCGCCTTCCAATCTGCAGCTGTTCTGGCCTGTTCCAAGTTTGCAGTGGTCAGTGTGTGCCAAAAGTGGTGCAGGAAAGAAAAGTGGTGATCCGGCAAAAGGGCATAATATGGACAAACAAGTGTGGTGCATGGGGAGAGACACTAAACATCTCAGACAGCTGTTGAATTCAGTCCATGAATGAATCTACACTTTAAGCCGTGATCATAGAGTTTTGCTTCTTTTTAAGTTTTGTGATTCCTTTTGTGACCAGCCTTTGTCACTCTTATAGCTTTCTTTTGTGCATGGATGTTATATCACTTTTCTGTATCCTAACTTCTCAAGGACTTTGCATTTTTTTTTACAATTGCACAATAGTATCTCACTTCCCTTAACACACATTAATGGGCTTAGGCATAAACTTTCCTTTCACTGTTATCCTATATCAGCCCATTGTGATTTGCTCCCATCTTGTGTGTTTATTGCTCCAGCCCTATGAACAGGTACCAGTCCCATCTGTGCGCGCAGCCTCGTCACCTGAACTGTCAGCTCCGCATTACCTCACCTCACCAGTGACTCGTGGTCGGCCTGCCACTTACCCCTGCAGTTTAACTTTGGCGTGCATGCACTCTCCCTCCCTCCGACACAATCACACTCCTCCTCTCTCTCAGCTTATTTTTCCTGCTATTACGTTTGCTGCTACTAAAGACGCGGAGGGACGTAGGAGGTGTTCAATTAAGAGCACATTGTAACGTCCTTGCGTTGCCGTTACTGTGGCGGAAGAAGAGGAGTGTGCGCGGATGACCGATGAGAGAAATAGGACTGTGTTGAGAACGAGAGCGAAGCGGGGGAAACACTCAAGATGCCCCGTTTTAGCGTCATTTGTCCCGCAGACTGTGCCCTTCCGGCGTTTTGAGGGGCTATGCTACACGCTATGCTGTGCCTGACCCCGCTGTTACCGCCGTGTTTTTGTGATAGCGCCGTGTCCGACTGTTTGGATTGAGGAAAGGCTCTCATCAACCCAAATCAATGAGGATTCTGAGGCCATTCCTTCAGAAAGGAGCGCATATGCTGCAGTGTTTCTGTGGACAACGATCGAAGTCGACCACTATTACCGACGGTGAGACATCAGCCTACACTGTGGCCACTGTGATGTTATATGCTCGGTATAAATGATCATAGAGAGATTCCTTTGCCAAAAGGAGTGTGTGGGTAACATCTTGCCAGTCTGCAGCGGTCTCCTTGTACAGCTGTCCTGAGTTTGGTTGTGCAGTCTCCAAAGCTTGTACGCGACGATGCTGGATCTTCTTTAGTTGTGTAATAATAATAGCACCCAAACAGACTTTGAGCTGCATCAAAATGTAATATTTTGCTCCTCTTGAGCAGTACGTTGTGCCAATAGTGTGAAGAATGCAAGTGATTAAAGTTAAGGCTTTGTGTAAGTGGAGGAGTGAGGGCCCAAACAAATCAGCACCATGGACAGCGCCATAGCGGTAGCCGCTACTTCCAAACTTTTCACATTATCGTTAGGCCTACTCCAGAGCTCTCAATCTGTGAAACTGCTAACCACATTATACAATGAGCAGAAGTTAGCACATTATCTTTTAAACAATGTTGGAGTTGCCTATTCTGTCACTTGGAAGACATTTTCCAACAAGGCAGTTTGTTACATAGCCCACATGGCATTGACTCTCAATGACACACAGATATGCACATTGTACACATTGAGCAGTCTTTGGCAAGACGCCTATAGCCATGTCCTCTGCTGTCATGTCTCAGCATTTCACTGCATTGCTGATGTTTCGGCATAATATACGTCTACAAAGGCTCAGAGTTCTGTGCTTTACATTGATGCTATCAGTCAGTCTCATCTAGAGTAGAGCTCTCATATTCAGGCCAGAGACAATTAGCAACCCCATTAAGCACAGTTGATTCCTTTGAGGTGGTTGGACCAAAAGCAGCATGCACACTGGGAGCTGGTGTTATGAAGCATCTCTGGTCCAAGTGCTGCCGCTCTGCTGCTCACCGTTACATGAACCACTTGACCTCCACCTGAGTCAGCTAAACGGCCAGGACCATGGCTGCTTGTTTACGCTCAGATTTAGCTTTTGGGGAAAATTTGAGGAGCGTGTGTCTGCAGTTTGCAAGCTTAGTCATTCTGGTGTCACCTGTGAGTAATGAGGTCTCAGTAGTTTGCCAGTTTCATAAGAAGTTTGTTGAACTACTGTAGCATGTAGACCTTATTTATATCTCCAAGCTGGCTTACTTCAGAACGGAGTTTCCTGTTCTTACAATTGCACTTAACCCCAAATGAAATGTGGGTTGTGAAAGATGTTTGTGCTGTGGGCATTCAACTCATATTTCTTGTAGTTACCAGTAAAGTTACAGACATGAATGTCTCAGTCTTTCTACCTGTTACTACCAACTTGTGTTTGAATTTTGACTTACAATAGTAGAATCACAATAGTTATTTGGGCTGTAGTTAAGTAAGAAATCCTCAACTAAAGACATTCTCCATTCTTCAATTAGTCACCTAACTGCGGTGTGATGCACCCTCTGAAAGCTGTTTTGTATATACATATAAGTTAACCCTGCATCTGCCCTAAACTACATTTACACAATTCAACAACAATTATGCAGAAATAGAAGTATGAGTTAAATATTAACACTAACATGAACATTTACATTAAACACTTGGTTCAGCTTATTCACTTTATGCCATCTCTTTTTTGCAGCTGTGCATATAATTTTTTTGTAATCCCAGTTAAGTAATGACAAAAATGTTAATGTTAATTGACTTATTATTGTCCAAATGGCTAAATGCTGACTGTCCTAATAGTTATACATTAAAACGGTTTACTTACTCTTATTTGGCCAATATAAATGAACAGAATAACAGTCTAAGCCTTTATGTAAAATTGCAGATAACTGTATTTCTGCCTCAAGTTAAACGTCATCATGTCATTATTTATATGGTTTTGTAATGAGATGTGTGTTTCATAGCACACAGATATGTTGTGTTCACCAGTGATAAGCCAAAAAATATTTAGACAAAGGAACAAAACCCTAAACATGTCTAAGTTCAGGTCTTCCAAGGACATTACCGAGAGAAAACTTGAGATATGAGACACCACTTTGTTGTGGATATGCTATTCTGCTTTCTTTCCAGCAGATGGCAGCACGTCCACGGTAAATACACCAGTTGCCGTTGTAGTAGTGGGGGGCTTAGACCTACAGCAAATGGTCTCTGGGGAAACCATCGACTTTGATTCATAGCTCCTAGTATTCAGACATATTTGTTTTGCTGCCGTCTACACTACTGTTATCCACTGCCTGTATATTTTGTTGCAGTTGAGCAGCACCATATGTTCACCTCTGTTCTTTCTAATAGTTAGATCAGTCGCTCAGTGTAGCAAACATACACTTGTATGAAACATGCAAGCCTTTTGAATAGACAGTTCAAGTGCTATTCTCCTCAGTGTTGGAATGCAGCATCAATTGTCTTTGTATGATGTGGAAGCCTTGCAGATTCTCATTTGGGAATACTTTATCTTTTCTTGACAAAGATGTATTGTCTTGTGTCTCTGTAGTGGGGCTTGTCCCTTGTTTTTCACATAATGGTCCACTATAAAAGCGTGCATTGCATTTTGAACTTGCTAGCTGCTCTTGCCTCAGCAATGATGATGTTGGTTATTTAAGTCTGTCGCTATGCTTGGAATATATATATAGACAAATATAATATGAAGGAATTAACAAATATTTTAGCAAACCATCCAAAATGTAAAAGTATCAAGGCAATGCGCAAATGAGTAAACCACAAAAGAACCACAAAAGTGCCGAAATATAACTATATATCCTTATTTGAAATATTATTTTGCAAGTTTGTTTCTTAAACAGTACGTATTTGTATCATACCTGTCAAAGGCCCATAGTTGCTTTGCTAGGTGACAGTCCTTCACAATTTCAATTAGCAATAGTTTGAAGAAGATTAATGTATGTTCTTATGGTACTTAATCATTTGCCTTATGTACACATGCAGTATTGTGTGAACATGTTTCTTGTTGTGGAGCTCTAATAGACTGTATCTGCTGTTCTATCTGCCCCCATGTTTCTCTGTTCCTTGCCTCGTGGCTTTGAAAGAGCAACAGCCCTTGAGCATGGACTACTTTGATCTATTGTATCCAAATGTTACATAAAGGAGAAGCATGCACTGCCAGACAGCAATGGTGGAACCACACATCTCCCCCCATCTATCTCTCCCTTTGGTTTGGAGGAGCGGGTGTCAAAGCCAGTCCTAGAAAAAGCCTGTAAATGATTCATGCCGTTTCATCAGTGGGAAGAGGGAGGTTTGCAGTGCTGCTGAGAATTTCACATGTCCGTTCCTCCCACTGTGTGAGATGTGGGCTTTTCCCGATGCATAAACAGCTGCATAATGCATAAAAGATTTCCAATGACAGATCTCAACTCAGCAAATAATGGGCCAAGTTTAATCGTGTATATCATATGCAAATAGATGCTGGTACACATTCATTCATTTTCTGTTTTGTTTTCTATTACTATAGTATTACAACTACTGCTTGGCAGTATGGCCAACATTATAAAAAATATCGTTGGAAGGTATGGAAAGTTTGGATTTTAGCATATTGTCAAATAACATTATAAAATAAAAAGGGAAGGATAAATTATATTTATACTCCAACCAAGACATTTACAAGCACTTTTTAAGCACACTCTGTTTAACGTTTCTTACAAAATGTTAAATTTTGTCAGTTTGACCCACTAAATGCAACCTGTCACTTTAGCATTGTTTGGTTATAGGACACTGAGACAACCACAACCACATCACTCTTGCATACATTCACTATTTTACGAAACTACAAATTCACCCACATACATGCTTTATGCTCAGAAATTATTCTAGAAATGATGTAGACAGGAAGGAATATGCTTATATTCATTATTCATTGAGGTAAATAAAGAGACATGTCTGAATAAATCAATGTGAGACATCCCCAAAGCAATAGTTGCTGATTCTCGTTTGTCTGGAACATAGTATCATCACACATTATGCAGAAATGGGAAAATACCAAGCAGGACCGATGCAGTGTGAAGAAAGAAAGTCAGAATAGAGCTTTTATGTTTTGAGTAAAGGCTCACTTTTATGACACGCTGTAAGATGTAGTCTGGCTTGTGCGAACATGAATGTTCAGTAGTGCTCTTTGTGCTTGTGTTTTCACAACTTATACTTACATGTTTTCATTTCATGTCATTTGTCTCTATAAAGCCACGATGTCACACACAGAAAGCCCCTGTCTTTAATGTACCATTTCATTGCATGACAAACCTGTTGCAATTCTCTGTTTGAGTATTTCAGATGAGACTCTTGTCTCTGTATGGTCCTGTGTCCCCGAAGCCTGTTGTGCATGTGCGGCTTCAGATTGAGCCTGATTAGGATGGCTTTTTCATGCATTCTGCCGACGGGACAGCTCTGAGAAAATGGTCGGCACTAAATGTAATTCGAAGAGAGACTCAGACCACCCCTTCCCCACTTCCAAGCGCCCCCTCCTCTCTTTTACATAAAAAATACCTTTTTTATTTTCTTTCCACTGTGCCACATAAATATCCAGATCAGATATCGTATCTTGAGCCATGAGATGCCTGTGAGAATTCCTAATACGAACCTCAATCACGTATGATTGCGTTCACAGTTAGATAGAGGGAAAGGGGAGGAGGGGGGCTGCTCCGGGGGAGAGCTGGACCGATTCACTTCGTTCACAGTCGGCGATGGAACAGCAGCTTCGGTTCGGTTTGGGTTGCGCATGGGAAAAAACGTCAAAGAGGCTTCATAAAGAACGTTAACACGGAGAAGGGAACGGTTCACAGTGGCACTGCGTTCCACTACAACTAATTGTTGCTTTACGGACGCTTTCCTCGGTCTTAAATCACATCTCCGCCGCATCCTTGCAGAGTATCCTTTGGCTGCTCATTCTCTTTTCCAGCTGCATTTTCAATGTAGACGGCAGATCACAGGCTCGATGAAAGGTCCGGGACAAGGACAGAGCTGGGGACTGATGGAATAAATCATTTAAGAGAGGAAAAAACTTCCTCGCAAGCAGATCGCACGTTTGAGTCGCATTGCCAGACGTATTCACCTGGAACACCTGAACCTCTCCAATGACGCGCGGCTGCATCAACTTATTAAGACTGTTGCATGTCATTTTCATACAAGATCCGTGGGCCGGAGGCCTATAGCATGTAAATAGATTTATTTATGTATCATATGTGAGCCAGGTGTGCGCTGACTGGCAACTCTGCTGCTTCGCTACTTCTGAAAAGGAGCAATGCATTGGACTTGGAGGATTTTCTAAACGAAGCAGGATGACGTTTGGGTAGAAAGGCTTCACTTTATGGACTTTACATTTTTGTTGCATTTATAATCTGCACTACATCCCACATCTGCTCATAAAATCAAGGCTTTTCTTCAATCGGGGAGATGGCTGCAATCGCCAGCTCCCTGATTCGCCAGAAACGTCAGGCGAGGGAATCCAACAGTGACCGGGTGTCTACTTCCAAACGGCGCCCCAGCCCCAGCAAAGACCCCCGATCTTTGTGTGAAAGGCATTTCTTGGGGGTCTTTAGCAAAGTGCGTTTCTGCAGCGGCAAGAAACGACCAGTCCGCAGGCGCCCAGGTCAGTCCGTGTGTGTGCGTTTTCTCGCTTTCTGTAATGTGTGCGTTATGGATGAGGGGACAGAGCGGTTTCCCCCATCCCTCCACACCCTCTTCCCCACCCCACCTTTTTATCCTCCTCCTCCTCCTTTCTGTGGAACATAGCATAGGCGTTTTATACTGCAGTCAAAGGCTTCCATTCGAATACCAGTGAGAGCGATTGTCCTCCGTTACGCGTAAAGTCCACCTGTTTCTTTACGTCTTCCCGCTTGTCTGTAAATGCCGCTGCACTGGACATAGCTCAGCCAGGCAACACGTAACACATGGCATGTAATCTCTTATACTCATATTTCTCTTCGTTTAACCACACTTATAGTAATTGTTGCTCTCACATCTAATTGAGTATGTCCATGCACCGCTTCCAAATGCCTAATTCAATATTAATGTATATTAGGTTTCTGAGGGGAGATTAGTAGCACCGCAGTGCACCAAGGCTCTTTTGAGATTAAATGTTTTTAAAGGTAAATGTTTATTGCAGAGGGGGCTTTTACTGCAGTGGGAGGTAAAGCCCCAGTCATTAAGATCTGCTATCACACGGGATGACAGTAGAATGACAGTAGAATGAGCCCCTATGCTCTATACGCAGTACTTTTTTTTATTGCAAACCGCTTTCTGAGCCTTTACGTTTTAAGCAGTTCGTTCTATTGTTCTGTGTGTATGTCTGACACACAAAAGGACAGACATTTTGGAGACGACCAGGGAGACAGCCAAGAAGACCAGACAGAATAAAAAAAAACCCATATGGTGACATCAGGCAGCGATGCTGCAGCCAAAAGTGAGAGAGATGACTAAACGTGAGAACGTGAAGCGCTAGGACTCTAGGACTGTAAATCAGTTTACATATCTACAGCTCAATATTATCACAGCTTATAACATTCTCTTTTATCCCTAATGTTTTGTTTGTATGCAAATAAGATATTGCATGACAACTTCTTTCTGAATTCTGCCTGTTGTTTTTCCTTCTGTCCCTTCCCCCTTCGTAAGATGCACCCTCCAAACCTCCACAGGTGTCCCATAAGGGCTGCAGGCTAGGTCAGTAGCTCAGCCTTCATCCGTGTGTGATGCTGTGTTTTTTTTCTTGCTTTATCTTTATTTTTGATTCCTTCTCGTCTCCACCTTCATCCCGCGCCCATGCCGACACTCCCGGCCTATGGAAGGATGGGAGGGCTTAGGAAAGGGGTGGGCACGATCTTGGGCTCTTGACACTTGTCCTAAACAGACAGCGACCCCCTCCTATCTACTGACCGGTGGAAACTTTTGTTTCTTTATTCAGTGTCAAATTTTATGTTTTCTTGAAAACCCCCTTATCAAACACTTGTGTCCCTTGAGTCGCCTTTGGCTCTCTCATTTCGTCCATTGTCAGTCAGCCCGTGTTGGACCAGTCTTGAACCTCCTGCTTATTGTCCTTTGTCTAAATATGTGCCACTGTGAAGTACTGTTTAAGTTGTTGTGTTTTGATGTATGTGGTTGGTTATATTGTGTCTGGCAATACAAAGTGTTGATCATTCACTCTTTCACTATCATGGTGCCATTTGTTTCACGTGTTCTTGTCCTTCCTTCTGTATTGGTATAGTAAGTATAAGTAAAATATGTGATGACACAGAAGTTTGAATACATTTTTGTTTTTTGATGTTTTGATGACAAACGCAGAGTACAGCAAAGTTACCAGGCATCAAAGGAAAGTCAAAACAAAATGTGGGGTTGCTTAACAAATCATAAGGAAGGTAATCCTGCAGATGCCAGCACACTCTTTAAACCCCCTGCAGTAGCTCAGAGCAGCTCCACTGCACTCCACTGGGAGAAGCTCTTTCTGTACCACCGGCTCACACTGCTTCCACCAAGACAGTTACAAGACGGCCAACTGCTTGTTAGCCACCAACGAAACACTGACTTCTCCAAATCAGTTTCATAGAATGTTTCCACCAACATTTGATTTTTTATTTTTATTTTTATAAAGTTTTATTTATTTTTACTTGTTAAAATTACAGCATACAATGCATTATACAATAGAAACTAATAGATGGTTATCAAAAACCTTCAGGGGGCTTAACATGACAACCTCCATATAGGTTAGCCACTGAGATTTTTTTTTCCTACATTTGTAACCATAAAATGTAATATGCAATGAGGGCTTAGACACAATTTACATGTATTATTATTGATAAAATAACACATTATTCATTTTTTCTCCATTTTGTTGAAATATTGCTGCCGTTGTTTTAGAAATGGTGTTTTGGCACGCAGCTTTACACTCTGCACAGTCCAGATAACGATTAATGTTGATTAAATAGCTAACAGTTATTTCAATAGTCGATTTGTCACAATTATTCTGCTTTTAATCATTACCTACTCAGCCCTACCATGGGAACATGACTAAGGTGTGACTATGTTTATGCTCTATCCCCCACACATGCATACACACAATGCACACTCTGTCCGCTAAATGATTGGAACTGATGAGGCGTCAGCCACTGCTCTGCCCCACGTTGGGCCCTAATTTATGGATGTGTAGTTATCCCCATGATTTACAGCTCTGTATACGCTGGCATGTGCTTTCACTAACACTAGCGCACACATGGTCGCACATGCACATCCCCTGCACCTCCACACCCACCTCTCCTGTGATGGATGATGAAAAGGCCTGTCCCCACAATTGATGGCCCCACCGCAGGAGTAGGTGAGTGAGTGGGGAGGTGATGGTCACGGTAATGAGGAGAACATAATAACGAGTCGCAGCTTCCAGCAGACTTGGATCCTCTCCACTAATGTTAACTCAGTCTGGGTGGTTCAAGTACTCATTGTCAGCATCACCAGGTAACAGGGGCCCGAGCTCTTTTGCCATTGTGAAAAACAGCATCTAATTTTTGGCACAACGTTGAGTGACAATACAAGTCTTTTGACTCTTCATTGTTAATGTACACAGCTAAATACAGGGTATGAACAAGAACACAGCAAAAGTATATAAAGTAAACAAAAACACAGCTATTGTTAAACTTGTTGTATGTCCCAAGTGATGCATCTTTGCTGGTGGTAAGTATTGGGACACACATATTTGTTCATGATTAAGAGTTTAAGGGTTAGGCTAATCAAAATGTATTAAGCAGATGTTGGAAGATTACTGCTAATATTGTGAATGTGGTTCTAAAGATGTGCAAAATTAAAATATTGAATGAACTGTTTCTTATATAAAATGTTACAAATAGAAATGAAAGTAATAACTATCTGTCGCTGGACTCTTAAGATTATATAAAATGCTACAAATAGAAATGAAAGTACTCCCAAAAGGGGAAGTGAAGTGACATTTCTGTACTAAGGGTAAAATATTGAAAATATTTAGATTTGTTAAAATGCTCACCTTGTTTTAGGAATGTCTTTGGTGTCAGTTGAAGTTAAGTATCATTAATAACTATCTGTCGCTGGACTCTTAAGAAACACATAAACTGCATAAACTGGTCATACACTATTGAGGCATTTGTTGCTGGGACAGGCTCAAGACCTAATGACAAGAAAGTCAATGAATATAATGAATGTGTTAGTTAGCAATCATTTGTTCTTGTAACCCAAAAAATCTCTGTCCTACCAAGGCAAATATTACTATAAATATCAAAATGGTACCAGATGCAAGCCACAACATCAGTAATACTCACGAGGTGTTTGACACTTTCCCTGTTACATGCCTTTGGTTTTCCTGGTTGGAGGGCCCTCTTTGCCCTGAGGTATTCACAGTTTTCACCTGCCCTGAAGTGAAGAGCACATACAGCATAATGTTGGTCAGGCGCCAGATGTCTCCCCTTCCAAGTTTAAGGTCGCTTCAGGGTTAGAACAGGAAAGCAGCTCTGTTTTATTGAGCTTATTAGCCAGATATTTACTTTTGAAGACATGAATACACCATCCTATTCCAGTACTGTTGTTGCTTCATACAAAATTACAGATGGCACCACATTATACTATAGGATTGTCACCACACTTGTATTAGAATGGCATCATGATTGTGATAATTGATGTATTTTTGTAATTTTACACTATGATATAGTACTATGTGTGTTGATACACTGTTGTCCATAGGTTGAAATTGTTTTCCTATAAATTTGGAATCATATTTTTTCCAAGCCCCTTATTTTATTCTGTACTGAGTCACAGTTTCTCAGGTGAAATCAATTACTGGCTTAACATGATCATTATTTTTCTTGAATATGTGATCATATGGATCATATACAGAGCTTGAGGAGTCCAGGGGCTGGGAAAGTATGATTGTGAAGTGTTCTGGTGACCCTTTGCAGTCTCCATGTCCATATGATTAGTGCTGTTTTGTGTGTGTAAGTCTCGTGCTGACTCTCTGGTGTGGGTGGGGGCTGTGGTGTGGGTGTGTGTTGCAGAGCCACAGCTGAAAGGCATCGTGACACGACTGTTCAGCCAGCAGGGCTTCTACCTGCAGATGCAGCCGGATGGAACCATCGACGGCAGCAAGGACGAGAACACCGACAGCAGTGAGTGTGCTTAGATTAGACACAATATTAAATAGCAACTAACCACTTAGTCATATGATCTATTGGTACATTTATAGGCACTGTATCATTGTGTGTTTCTTATTAAGTAACCACTGACCTTTTAATGTGCCAGTCACTCCAAAAGAACTGTCCCCGTTGTGAATAGTTCAGGGCACTGTGAAAAACATGTATTCCTACAATTTGATGTATCAAAAATAAAGCTGAAAGTTCTTAAATCACATACATCACATTTTATTTTACTTTATTTTACTATATGTAAACAAAAGCCTTTTAAACTGTGCACAGGCAAATTAATTCTGTATAAACTGAAATCTGTTTTGTATGGCGGCTCAGCCAACACAAGTTGTATGAGATGATTAGTCCTAGAACATATCTGATGCACATTCTACATAAAGACAGACACGACAAGCACAGCTAAATGAGCTGACCTGCTCTCAGGCCTCTGAACCTCTGTGTGTTTGCTGCATGATTATGAGTGCCACAGTTTTGATTGATTCCCCTCTGAAGCATGTGTGATTATTTCTGCACAACTCACTTCCTGGAAAAGCTATCGGCTAAAACTACCGTAACTGTAATAATTTTAATTCCTGATGGGAGCCCTGTCACAAAGATTCCTGCTTGAGCCACTTCTTTGCAATATTTCACTGTCCAGCCATCGACTTTCTATAGTGGACTACGGCTGGATAAATAGTCTCCTGGGTCTTGTCGCCTAAGGCCTCACACCTCTCACACTCACCCCAGAAAACAGCACAGCGAATTTTGACCTTAAAGCACAGGACCAAAATTTTATGCTATTGTAGATGCTTTTCAGAATATTCAAGGACACTATTCAAAATAAAAAAAACATAAAAAGTAAATGAAAATGTAAAATTAAATATAGAGCAAATATAGCATGACAATAAACATAAGACAAATGAGACTGTGTGCATTAAAAAGTGTAGCATTATCTGAACACATACATTGGATTTGTAATGAGGTGAAGAGTAGAAGAGACATTCAGATAATTGTCAGAGCTGGGAATTCAGCTTGCTGAGGCTGGCACAGATCCTTTATGTTTTATTTAGAATTAAGGATAGCCCCTTGAAATGAACCATCCTCTTCATTCTTTATACTTACTAAATGCAGTTTTAGCCCTAAAGCTTTGTCTAGAGCACTTCTGCGGTCTTCCTCTGTCAAGTTTCATTTAGGTTACAGAAGGATGTACTCATTAGGAGCTTACATAAGAGGGATGGAAAAGCCCGCATAATGCTCCTTCACTCCACGCCTATATATCATTTGGCCTGTGCAGCTTTTGTGTTGCATGCGAGGGTTTCCCCATCTCAAGGTAATCCTCTTGTTAAGCAGTCCCACTGGCCCAGAGATGGAAGAATACAGTGAATAATTCAGCCACAGGAAACTAAAAATACCAGCTTCTCCATTTGTACCAGATGAATTATTCTCTGTGTGAGATGCCTCCAGCGCAGAGACTGTCCGAGCAGAGAAAGCCAAAGAGCAGGTGGTGCAGAGCATTTCCAGTTTTTGGGCTGAGAAAGTGAGACAGAGCAACCTCAGTCGAGACAAGAAGATAACAATAGATTCATGGTCCAGGTGTGATACAGTGAGACACAAGCCAATACCTGCAGTTTGATATGCAGGTCTTGCAGCGGTTATTGATTGTCCAGCCGTATTATTGGAATAATAGATTAGCCCCACTCTTGAGCCGTGTCACTCTCTGACCTGCAGCATCCGCAGAATAGCAGTAGATGGAATACAGCCATTTGTTTCAGCATGAGTGAAGGGCCTATGGTGCTGCCCACTTCCTGTTACTACTTTTCATTTACTCTTATTTGCCTTAAATTATAGGAACAGAAAACTATAGAAAATGCCTAAATAAGTAAATTAGCAGTAAAGACCCGAATGAAAGTGGATGTGGACGACTTGCCTCTTTTGATTAATCCTTTAATTACAGCTGCATTTTTAATTAATTCCATACTTTTCTGATTTAGTTGATTGCAGTCTGTAAAAAGAGCTGCAAACCTGAAAAATCATAAAACATGTGCGATAATCTATAATGCCCAAAGTAGCTATAGTCTCTAAAATTGTGAGATAGCTGCTACTCTGCTCATGACAGATCGCCCAGCTGGATTGAAGGAGGCGTCAAATGCACAGGGCAGACCAGAAAGTAGGTCTGACATGATAACAAATTTCAAAGCAGGATATATTGGTACAGAGAAATACTGCAATAAAAATAATTTTGAAACTACTTTATGCCTCTGACACAATAACAATAAAGCAGGATGATAAAAAATAAGTTTGAAACTAATTTATGCCTCTGATACAATAACAATAAAGCAGGATAATGCCAGTAAACCATTTTTAAATAAAAGTATAATTTAAAAGCAATGAAATCCAACAACTAGATAACAGACTAAATCAATAGTTAGCTATAGAAATTACTTTTTCAAACCTCTGCAGCTCAGATCTTATTGAATTACAACAAAAATAACAAAAATCTCACAACTGTGGCACAGAAAATGTACACACAATAAATATTGAGTCCCAAAATATATAGTTTCATGTATTAAACAATAAGTCAGTTATTGTGACAGGCTTACCAGAAAGTTTGCCTTAACATTAATCGAATCCCTCAGGCAAATTCCTTTATTTATTCTGATTTCAACTGTTATTTAATCACTAACGGTTGATTGATCGCAGCAATTACCTGTTTGCATAAAATGGCGGAGTTGTTTAAGAGACACCTGTCATCATCATCCGTCTGTTTCCAATTCGAGTTTTATGGATGGTTTGGGCCTGGCATTCTCTTTGTTGGGCGCACAGTAGCCAAAATACACAGCACAGAAATAAGTGTGTATGGGAGCCCTGCCGTCTTTGTGTCTGGATGCTTTTTGGAGACGTGCCATTGGCTTCTAAACCTTCTTGTAGACGCAGTGGCTTTTAATGCTTCAAATCAACGCCTTTAAGCCTGCTTGCTGGATTAACTTGGAGCCGATTAGCTCCGGAATAAAAAAGCAAAACCAAAAAAAACCTTGTCTGGCTCTGTATTGATGGTAGTTTTATAGAAATCTCCTGCCCAGACTGAGAAAGATACGATTGGGGTTATTAGGGGAGAGGAATAGCTTTGGGAGCAGTCCTCAGGTGCGCTAACAGCATCTAATTGTAGTATCCATCAACCTGTGCTAGAGCAAATAGAAAAGCAGAACATTTAGTATAGAGCTGAGTATCTCCTGACATCTCCTGTCACCAGTGTAATTTTTTGGCAAGCAAACGAGATTGGGGGAACAGCAGATTGCAATTATAACAAAATAGCATTGTAAAGCACCATCTATTCTGTCACTCCAAGCAAGGCTATTATGGTAATGGTTTTAGCAACAGTTTCAGGACAAGTATGACTGCACCAAAAAGCTTGAATTTATTTGAGTGTGGAGGAGCTGTGGGGTGAAGCGCAGCTGGGTTTTAGCGAGACGTGACAGGATTTTGGGCAGTGCCTCAGAGACACTGGAAGCAGAAGCCATGAAAGGCAAATGAGATGAGGGTCAGTAAGAGAGAGAGACAAAACGTCATAAATAATAGTGCAAGAACCAGGGGCAGCGTTTAAAACAAAATGGATTCATATATAACTTTTAGGGTTTAAACTTTGACAGAATAGTAGCAGTTATAGTAGTGGTAGTAGTGTGAATGGCAAAATGTCAGCAAAATCCCTAATTCGCCCAGGAGTCATCTGTAGAAAATGTTTAATCTGATTAATTCAGTTTGTTAAAGTGATGCATTTAAAACATTTAAGTATTAAAAATGCAACATTTTGATTCAAAATTGTAAAAAAAATAAAATATCAAACAATATTTACTTACAAAGAATTATCAACTATTTAGCAAATATACACATGTTTAAGTATTTCTATCACTTGGACATATACTTCAAATAGTCTTCTAGCAAACAGTATATCAAGGAACATTAAATCCATTGTGTTATTGACAGTCCAAGACAGCACAGGTGCCCTCTAGACCTTTTAGTTTCATTTTCTTGACCTATGCAGCATCATAATAAGGACAGGTTGTCAGTGAGACATGATAAGAGCCATTTGTGAACTTGAGCCATGATATATACAGTATAGGAAATAGGCAGGCTGTTAGCATAAGCTGTGTATCACCTGCAACAGTGGCCTGGGGGCAGCTTTCAGTCATTGGCAAGCGGAAGGAGCGTGTCGATATTTATTGAATGAAATTGAATCCGCTCAGAGGACGCACCCGTGTTGGCACATCTCCTCCGGCCTCTGCCAGCTTTATCTGATAGTCCCCATCACCGCTTTCAGAACAATCATTCAAACAGCTCTTCGTCATGGGTGTCCTCACACCCTCACCAGTGTCAGCTGGGCAAAGTCATCACACTTTAGACAACCCCTAATACCAGTGTGAAAACAGATCAATACCAATCATTGCCTTGTAATACAGTAACAGGTGTTTTGCCAGTAGTTTAGGATGAAGTTGAAAGCACAGTGCAGTTATGAAAAAATCACACACTCTGTATTAAAATTGGGATTAAACCTGGAACTAAACCAGGAATAAAATAAGACAGAATCAAGTCTACAGTAAAAAAAATAAAAATAAAAAAAACTCAAATTGATTATTTGACAAAGGCTTTATTACACATATTACACATGGCAGATTAGGATTAAATGAAAATACAACGTTATCCTGATTTTCCATAATAAGGGCTTTAATTCTGGTATATATATTTGATGGTGTCCATCGCAATCCATTCAAGTAGCACTTTTGCCTTTTAAAAAAAAAAAATAATGGCCTTAAAGGCCCATATTACACTATTTCCTGAGCTATCTGATAATGTTGCTAACATAAAAAAGATACCTGGACTCTGGAGTTGTTTTGTTTTTATTCACATATGTTTAACACACAAATCCTGCATATAGTTCTTCTCTCAGACAGGTCATACTCCACCTTGTGATGTCATGTGATAATACAGGAAGTGTTTCTCTCCACATACCTTCACTAAAATAATATGCATAATTTCAGCCCAGGAATCGCCAAACTATGCTCAATAAAAGGTAAAAGGTAACTATTAATTTATAAAATTACCGCTTCATGACATCACAAGGAGGAACAGAAAGAGCATTTTGAGCTTTGGAGATGTAGACAGACTAATAATAAAGGATAACATATGTGAATGAAACAAAACACTCTCCTGGTATATTTTTGAGGAGGTAAAACAATTTATAACATGACATAAAGCTCTCAAGAGTCAATTTTGTGCAATATAGGACCTTTAAATCAGTTTTCACTATGACTTCTAGTGTTCAAATGTTTCCTTCTTCTCTCTCTCCTCTCCACTGTACAGCCTTGTTTAACCTTATTCCTGTGGGTCTGAGAGTGGTGGCCATCCAAGGTGTCAAGAGCGGCTTCTACATCGCGATGAACGGAGAGGGGATGCTCTATAGTTCGGTAAGTCACTCATGCTGTGTTTTGTGCTACTTTGCAAAGCGTATTCATTATAGCACAGACACATCCCCTTTAATCCTCCCTCTGATTCAAGTGCTCTTCATGTGTGGTGTCTGCGTTTTCACACTTCTTCCCATCCTTTGTTGTTGCTGAATCCATAAGGAGCATGTTGTAATTAGGAATGTTTAATTAGGAATGCACCAATCCAGCTTTTTCAGTTTTGACACCGTTATAGTATAGCTTTAAAGGTGGTATATAGGATTTTCCAAGGAAGGAGGAGTACAGCGACTGTTCGTCCTTTTTCAAATGAAGTCGTGAGTGTGAGAGTAATGTATGCTGTGCAAAATCTTACTTTAGATTTACATTTGTTTAGTTGTTTATCCTAGAAAATAAGTTCGCTCCTCATCGATGCACAGGACTTGTAAATACAACTAACTAGCTACACATTTTCAGGACACATTAGTGTACTGAAAAACATCTGTCAAGCTCTTGGAAATAAAGTACATTTTCCAATGATAAGCAGAAGTTTCCTGTCCAGAAGTAATTTAGCTCCAGTGCATCACTCTTTCGACCCTCATCTGCTTCAGTGATGCCATCGCTGGAATAAATCTCCTAGAATCACCTTCATTTGGCTTTGCTCCTTTTTTCCCTTCTCTTCTCCCTTCAGCAACCTCAAAAACAGACTTTCTTTTCCAGTGAACTGGTAGCGGATTCTTGTCTGTCATTGCAACAAACTTTGTGCAAACTGTGAGGAAGCTACAGCTCGAAAAAGCTGCTAAGAACCACTGCATTGGTTTAGTAAACAGTGTTGTAGAGTGCATAAGAGTAAAAAATTCTCTATACAACCTTTAAGTATCTGCCAATACACACTATGAACCAGTTCTGGAGTAGAGACTGAAAAGCTGGAGCTGTTGTTTATCTCTTAAGGAAATACAGAACAGCTTTGTATAAATAAAAGTTCAAATGCTATGACACATTCTGGGCTGGACACTTTCTTAGAAGAATAGTCAATTCATATGTCCATTGGATCAGTGCATCACTACATTTAATTTGACAACAACTTAAATGCTCACACCGTTTTTGCAAAAGCGTTTTGTTTTGTTGCCTGGTGACAGAGGCTCATTACTTTGAAATCGTAAAGAGTAATAGGACTGCATTTCATTGTGTTTTGATTTAGGAGATGGTGTTGCTTGAATCATTAACGTTTGCTGTAACAAAATACAAAGAAACAAACTTGCTCTGAATTTCAATGCATCGACTTTTTCACGTCAGAGCAGAGGTCAGGTATAGCTGGTAAAAATTCTTGCCCACACAGGACCTTCTAAAAATAATCTTTTAGTCCAACACTGTCAAGTTGAGTCAAAAATCAATAACAGGAATACGGTAGAAAAATCAGTAGTTTCAGTTAGTTTTAAATGGTATTTGTATAAAGCACAAACCTATTGCAAGAGAGGGGTAATGTATATAAAAAATATTCTAAATGATTGAATCCCATATCAGTAAACTCCATGGACACGGCCCAGGCATAGATAATTGGAGAAGGAAGGGCAGCTGTCTAAATTCATGTATAATGCTTTCAGATATCAGTTTGATTGTTAGTCTTTTATGCAAGGAAAGTATAAAATCTCTCACAATACATAAATCCTAATATAAAACCACCACACTCCCTGATTATTTGTATTTTTCTACATTTATGGGGTAACTCAAGCCAGCGTGGGCTGCAGCTGAGCAGGAGGAGGATGGAGCCATGGATGTCAGAAAGAGGGAATGTCAAGATCTACCCTATGCAAGACATGTTTATGGTGCGTGTTTGTCACATGTGAGCATTACAGGGACAAATGTGGTGGGGCGAAGTAGACATGGATATGTGCAGTAGGACAGGGGTAGGGCTGGGAATCACAGAGTCCCTCACTATTCAATACGAACCACGATACATAGCTTACGATACAATATTATCACAATATGGCAATAAATGTGATAACAGATATATTACAAATGATACTCTCTGATATATTGCTGTTTTCTTAAGAACTAAATATATTTTAGGAACAATATTTCTATTTTAAACCACTGCCTGTGCAAAGTGAATATGAAATACATTTATTTTAATCAGTCAAGTGTATTGCATAAATTAGTTTCCTTCCATTAAACAAACAACAAAATTGTAGTCTGGTCTAATCATAAATGCTAAAAGATTCCAAAAATACTTAGATATATCGATACAGCAATCCATGATAACAATAATGCATCACCAAATTTAGTATCACGATATATCCATATTTTGATATTTTTGCACACCCCTGATATCCGGTAATACTTCAGAGCCTTGAAGCAGGGATTAACATTTAATCCATACAGAACAGTTTATTAAGAATGATTCAAGTATATTAACTACTTATTTAACACCCTGACTCCTCATTTAAGTAGTTACTAAGCCTGAATGATTCTTAATGAACTATTTTTGGATTATGAATTAAGTCTCAGGCTTTATTAAAGGTGCATTGTGTAACATTTCTGTTGGAGGATTTGTCAAATCCTTGTCTCCATGGAAAAGTTATTGCTTTGTTTGGAATGTTCCATGGTGTGACAGTAAGCTTATCCATAGCATTTATCCATTACCGCTGTTTCTATTGCTCAATAATACAATAATTCATTCTGTGAATAGAGGCGACTCTCCACAGATCTGAACTATAATGTAGGGTAATTCTGTAACCTGTTTGTCTCTCTTGTGATAGACAGATTGTGGAACATTCTAGACAAACCAATTTCCATTTCCATGGAAATAGCAGATGGCGGATCTTTAACTAGAAATGTTACACAGTACACCTTTAAGCATAGTAATATGTTGTAGTTATTATAAGGTAGTACAGAATATCCTGTTGTGTTACATAAATTGTTTGTGCTTGAGATTCAGCAGACAAAGGATAACTGGAACAAGTTTTATACCCATAAGTTGCTGGCAGCTCTGGCAGCTGAAGTGATGAATAAGTGACAATGCTAGGACACAGACTGCCCATCAAACTTTGTCAAAACGCAATCATAAAATCCCTCAAGGACAGCGTGTAGCCAGGGCAAATTGCATTGCATTGCTTATTGATAAGAAACAACCTCACTGCGACAGAGGGGAACGTCACAAAGGGGCTTGGGCCAAACAAAAGGATCACTAGCTGTATTTTTTAGAGTGCTTCTTAAAAAATTGAAGTCGAATACATTTATTCAGCTGTTATTTCCAAGCATTCAGTCCAAAGCATCTTATGGTATTACAAAAAATTGTAAGTAAGTAGTAGTAAGTTCAGGGAAGGACATTTAATGAATGGTATGAGTCAGTAGATTCATTTATATCTATTATTAAGCACCCACCAATCCACACTGAACTTAGAGCACCTTTTAGTTCATTAAACCTCTGCAAGTGTCTGACCCAAAAACACACCTACCTTATATCATACTAGAAGTGCAGACATATCAAATGGTCATTATTAATCAGCACAGACACTTAAGGTCATGTGACACCAATGCAAATATGCTGTTAATCACCTGAATTGTCATTTTTATGAGACAACCAGATTGAACTCGGACCTTTTAAGTGCTTGCATGGAACCTGGCAATAGGCAAGGCATTGTCAGTAGTATTTGTTGAAACTAAGAAGATTTAAAGCAATGCCCCATTTCACTCTCTTGAGGTGACATGAGTCCACAGATGTGAAGAAATGAACAAGCATTGGTAATGAGAAGGCAAGTGGCGCTATTAGGGATCACAGCCATATGAATGTTTAAGGGACTCAAGGCTGAATATTCATGACAGCCATGTGGGACAGTTATATTCCCTGTGGTTCTTAAACATCTCCAGTTTACAACATTAAAATATTAAAATATAATAAAAAATATTCTGTAAACACAAATTAAAGACCAGTTAAAGGGCTTGTATAATTTTGTTTTCTCACCATAAAGATACCTGGAGTTGTCTTTTGTTTCATTCACATTTTTACCATGCAAACCCTGCATATTTAGGTTCTTCTCTCTAGCAGAAAACAGTTGTGACGTCATGTGGTAACACAGGGAATGCTCCACTGTGCTTTAAAACTCCATACACATTCACTTGAATCATTTGGATAATTTCATTCATCATTTGGAATCATTTGTCTATTGAATTAAAGGTAAAATGTAGCTGTTAACATTATCACTGCTTCTTGGCATCAAAGGAGGAATAGGATATTTTGAGCTTCTGAGATGTAGACAGACTAATAACAAAAAGCTTCTCAAACGTGTGATTGAAACAAAACTCAACTTTTTGAGAAGGTAACAACATGGCTTAAAGCTTACAAGAGTCATTTTAAGGACAACAAAGGAACTATGCCCAGGACTAGTAGTGCTCTAAAAGGAAAAGAGTTTTGGTAAAGGCAAATATATACTTAGCTCTGTGCTATAGCCACTGATGGGGATACTCTTTGTCCCCATTTACTGTTGTTTACTGCCACTCAACACACAAATGAATGACTAGTCTCTAGTCTCGTAACTAAACCTAGACTATATCAGGACTAAATCAGGACCAAACTTGTCTCAAAATATGACCAAACAAGAGCTTAATGGACTTTTACCTGCACCAAAAATCTCAAACTTAATTCTAGGATGTAAAGACTAAATAACAATACAAAAGACCTTTTCTAGGACAGATCCAGAACTGGGACTAAACGTAAAGGTGCACTATGTCATTTTTTGTTTGGTCTGCTTGTTTCAATGGACATGTCATTGCTCACTGAATGGCATTAAACAGCTCTAACTTATATTTATTCAATTCATATATTTATTCATGTTTTTTTATTTAAAAATAACAACATTCTGCTGCGACCAGGGTTGCCTCTGCACTGATCTTACTTGTAACTTGGTCTTGTTTGCTTTCCATTAATATAGAAAGGTTTAATACCATACTGTGAAAAATTACAGACAAAGCAATAACATCTACAAAAAAAAAAAAGCATTTGACAGGCCCTCCAATAGAAAAGTTACACAATATATCTTAAAGCCTTAACCTGGAGCTAATCCAGGTCCACTCTCTGCCTTTATCACCCATATTTCTCAATAGTCCAGTAGAACATGAACTGTTACTTACCCCTGAGTCCCACTAGCCCAAGTCCATGTCCCCACAGTTTAAATTTACTAGCCAAATTTACTAGTGCTGATTAGGCATGTGATTGACGGCATACGGAGCGTGTTTCGAGGCAACCATAAAAAAGAACACTGTGGTTCTTATTCATGCTTTTATAGCTCTCCTCGTGGTGGCACATCCAGGGCTATAAAACAGCCCAGTCCGCTTATTCCCCCTAGTAAGTCAATTTGCGTTACTATTCCATATACCTATCTTTATCTATTCTCAAATTACTACCTACAGTACCATGCGCCATTGTGGTTTTGGTGGTCTTCCTTAGGCCTTGTCACATGAGCGAGTGGAGATGTATGGTAGCCCTCTTGGGACATAATTACTGAGGGGTTCTTTTCCACCTCTAGCACTACCTCCCTAGCTTTTACCTACCCCCTTATCCACTCAGCTCTTCTCTGCTCTGTCTTTTCAGTGAGGCAATGTGACGAAGCCAATCTGGTAAACTAAAGGGAGCTACTGCGGAAGATTTGCAGCCTAAAGCCATTCTTTTATGA
Organism: Scartelaos histophorus; assembly: GCA_000787155.1. Lineage (NCBI taxonomy): Eukaryota > Metazoa > Chordata > Actinopteri > Gobiiformes > Gobiidae > Scartelaos > Scartelaos histophorus. The sequence continues at coordinate 23,329 of KN506838.1, forward strand.
CCAATGTGCAAAATAGTTTCTACAGTTGCCATGGAGGCAGCGATGGATATGCTGGTCACGATAACACATTTTGCAGTGTGATATATTAGTACGAGATATCTTGCAATAAACAGTAATATTGATGATAGTGAAGAATACTGAATACCTGGATGAAAATGTATTTTGTAATTTCAATACAAGGCCCAATCAGAGTACTTTTCTGAACACATAGAATATGAGTACATTTTTCTAAGTATTGCACATTTCTAGATCTGCTGTCAACTTGTCTCCATGGAAACGTTATTGCTTTGTCTAGGATGTTCCACAGCATAGATTGATTTTTACATTTGTGTTACATTACAATTCTTATCTGTGGAGAATCATCCATATTCACAAAAGGAATTATGCATTTTTGAGAAATATAAACATCCTTAATGAATAAATGCTAAATGGAAATGTTTAAAGTCATACTATGCAATATTCCAAGCAAAGCAATAACATCTCAAATTTAGACAAGCAAGTATTAGACCCTCAACCAGAAAAGTTGTGAATGTCACCTTTAAAAACAGCTTTAAATTTGTTTCACTATTTGTTATGCGTTTCCTGTCATTAAGTGGAGAATTAAAACACATGGACTCACCACAAGAGCAGCATTTTACATTTTATATTTATATTTTATATTTTACATTTTACATTTTATATTTTTTACATATTACATTTTATATTTTATAGTCATACATACATCCATATTCACAAAAGGAATTATGCATTTTTGAGAAATATAAACATCCTTAATGAATAAATGCTAAATGGAAATGTTTAAAGTCATACTATGCAATATTCCACGCAAAGCAATAACATCTCAAATTTGGACAAGCAAGTATTAGACCCTCAACCAGAAAAGTTGTGAAGTTCACCTTTAAAAACAGCTTTATATTTGTTTCACTATTTGTTATGCTTTTCCTGTCACTAACTGGAGAATTAAAACACATGCACTCACCATAAGAGCAGCATTTTACATTTTATATTTTTCTCACATACGTTTTAACCTAGAATTGCACTAAAACATATCTTAATGTACTGGTTTGATTTTAGAAAAGTAACCAGAACACAGTTACTCAAAATGACGTATTCTGGGTACATGTATTCAGTTACTTTGCGTACACGTTTGCTTATTCGGGCAGGAAGATGATAATGTCTGTGCTTGGAGTGCTGCTGATGAAGTGCGTAGGGGGAGCGCATTGACAATGAAGAGTTTTCCTACATTATTTATACCACTTCTCAATATGACCTAGTTTACAGCACAGCGGCAAACACTCCTCCATCATCAGTATGCACGTACGAGTGTCTACGGACGTTTAGCAAGGAAGAAACTGGTGATGCGGAACTAGTGACTCAATATTTATGCAAACACACGGTAAAGGAAGCACATAAGGTAATCGGGCGTTTTGTTTAGTAGTCTGTTATGGCTTTCGAACTGTAATAAGTGTGGAGCCGAATGAATATTAATGAATGAATACTTAAGCCTGTCATGATAATTACTATATTGATTTAAAGGTGCATTGCGCAACTTTTCTGGTGGGAGAATGCCAAGAATGTTCCGTGGTATCATATTAAACACATACATCTAACAATTATTCATTACTGGTGTTTCTATTGCTCAAAAATGCAATAATTTTCTCTGTGAACAGGGTTGCCTCTTCACAGACCTGACCTGTAATGTAGCTTATAGTCTCCCTGGAGATAGAAAACTTGAGCAATGCATCTCTATTATATGAAAGAGCAATAGTTTTTTTTATTTTTCTAACTAGACGGGAACTTTTTGCTATTTTTTATAAACTATGATAAGATTTGAGCTGTAGAAGGTTCAATCAATAACGTTTATTACTTACAATGTCAATGCAAACTAACGACAAAGGTGTTTTATTCTGCTATTATTTCATTGCATCCATCGTCTAGTTTTTTGAGTTAACAAGTTTGTTCATTTAGTTGTTTCATTTTCTGGAAGACTGTGTTTAGGGTTTTTGTCTGGCATAAATTAGTTTCAGTAATTGTCTATAGTCTATATTTTCATCATCAATATACTGTAGTTCAAATTTTGTTATCATGACAGGCCTATGAATACTAATAATAATTTTTAAGTAAATGTTTAAGGACTTTTTAATTAGGGCTTCATATTGATCACTCACAATTGTTTTCATTTATTTGATTTTGTCTCTTAAAAACAAAGAAAAACACAAACACATTAAACACATTAATTATAATATAATAATATCTACCTCCAAAGTCTGAACTCGAGACCTCATGTATTTTTACACAGCATTCATTTTGAAGAGAGACTTGTTTTACAGCATTTTTTTTGTACATACATTAACTCTAAAATGATGTTCTTTCCACCAGTCTTTGAAAAGCTAGTTTGAAAAGCTACAGAATTGTTAATTCATACCAAGAAACTACATTAACTATGATTCTATATGACTTAGAAGAATGAGGATTGTTTAAGAGAAAAATTAAGTCATGGTGATTTGTCTTTTGAGTTGCCTGTTTTGTCTTTAAAAATGCCTTATTAAAATTCAAGTCAGTGGGTTAAACATTTTCTTTGTCTGCACATTGTTATGATTGAGTAGCACTATCAAAGAGAGAATAAAGATAAAAAACAGGGCAGAAGGCAGCAGGGAGAAGTTAAGTAATGTTAAGTAACGTCTAGACCAGCTCCGACCCGATTCTCACACAGAATAAAGATGAGCTCAGTAGGGCTTTGAGGGAGACCTGAGATTTATAACAGCCAAATCTCGAAACCTCCAAAAGTCCTTGTAGTGTGATTTGGCTCTGTTCTTGTCCAGACAGCCCCGCTGGACACCTCAGTGATGCAAAACCAAACAAACATGGAGTCACTAAGTGCTGACCTTCTGTTTAATTTATTATTATGTCTTGTAGATACTGTGACTTTTCACTTTGTATTTGCTGTGGTATATTTGGATATGTAAAGTCTACATGATACTTGGATAGAAAAGTTCATACGGCTGCACAGTTGGAAGAGGCTTAAAATATTTTTATTTTAAAAAGCTTAAAAGCTTCTGCATTTGTTGTGTTGTGTTGTGTTTGTTCTGCATTGTTAACCACCATTATCACTACCCATTACATTTAGTGTATAAAACTCTTAACACAATTACATACTTTTTTATTTGTGATGAGTATTTGCCCATGAATATATAGATTTTATACTAGTAGGCTATTGCACATTTACTTAAACTTATATGTCTTAAATGAGTTTAAACTGTTTAAAACACATTTTATTTCAATTATATTGAATTAGAGGGACATTTTTGAATTAGAAGTTTTGTTTTCTGCCAAACCTGTGTGTATATAATCTATCTTCCCTCAGACCCATAATGGCGGCGTGTAGAGGTGCCACATGCCCAGTTTCTTTAAGTCCTTTATCTGAAGGATAATGACCAGGTCCGTCGAATATAAATGAGTGTCCTTGTAATAATTTTACTATCAATTGCCTTACCTTTAAACTGCATCTAAAAAATATTCCTACCAACTTGTTGAGGACATAATAAATGGGTGGTGGGGGTGTGGCGGAGCAAACCTGTTGGTTTGCATTCTAATGTGTTACTTAAGTCTGGCTGTTTTTTATGTGGGACTGTGGTTCACACATGTCCATTAGGCAGCAGCCATTAATCATGTTAGACCCTGGCCCTGTCTCCTTACCTCATATTTCTACTCAGTGAACCATAAACAAAGTACTCTGTCAAAGACTTCAAAGTCACTTACATTTCACCCCTATCATCTCCCAGCTACGGGCCGTCTGCTCTATACTGTAGCAAGCTTTTTCATCGCCACTAACAGAGCGCTGCCCTTGTGAAACATTTGGAAGGGATACCTTAGTGTGTCAGCAAAGCCAAGGTGATGATTGGAAAGGTTATGCTAGTAAAGCGCATCCATACTACTGTTGTTTCATCAACATTGTGTTTAATAATATTAGCAGCATTATAAGTTTGTAGCCATTATAAATATAGAGCCTATGTTTGTGGGATGGGGATAATATAAGATTGATGCTATTGACGGCTCTACTTACTGTCTTCTAATAATACCTTGGTGACATGTTTTCTTTTTCCCAGCCTAATCATTCACACTCCAACAACTAGGCTTTGGTAATGCCAAATACATCAACATAAAGTATACACAATATAATACATATATTGATACATGAATATCCTTAAAAATGTGTTAAAAAGGTTATTCAGTTTATATTTATATTATGTAAACTAACAAAAATGTTTGGAAATGTTATGTTCACAATGCCTTTAACAATATTTCTTATAGACATGCCCTCTTTTCAGCCCAGCAGATTTAGTCTTAATGCTATAATAAGCAGGTACTTTTCTATTATTTTATCTTGTTAAAAAGAATCACTGTACAGCACATTGTATCAATACACATATCGCTGTCACTATACACTGCTTTATCAATATTTTGAACTATACAAAGAACTATAGGCTCATAATTTATGCTAGAGCTCGTCTCTGAACGATCTGTAACTTGGCCTCTATAAAAATAGTTATGTTTAATGGACACAGGTAAGTGGCCGACCCTAAACCAGAGGAGTTACACTGTGCACTTCTACAGACATACCTTCTTTCTATGTGCTGTATTTGTAGCTACGTTAACGCTAACGTAGCTTTGTCCTTGCTAACAGTGTAGAAGATATCTGTCCGTGTGTCAGCAAAGCAAAGGTGATGATTGTAAAGGTTATAATAGTAAAGTGCACTTTTGATGACATTGTTTGCGTGTGACCTGATTCGGCGAAGAACAGATGATGCGGGGACATTGCCTGCTGGTATCTCATACATCACTGTCTCTAACATGTATGTCCACACACACACACACACACACACACACACACACACACACACACACACACACACACACACACACACACACACACACACACACACACACGCTCACAGAAGCACCACATGACCCTTAGCGCCCCAAAAGGAGAGAAATGTCTCCAGTTTGACAGTGTGTCCTCCCTCCTGCTGACCTGCCAGACACTTCCACGCATGCTCCCCATCTCCCAGTATTTCACAGTCTGTTACATCCGCTGTGGCTTAGTTGGAGATTTATAATTGAAGTGGCAGAAGAATGTTGCCCTTCTTATTACTATATTATTGTAGCTGCCTCCCTCGCCACGCCACACACGCAGACGCACAAACCTCTAAACAGTGACCTTCCACGGGGAGCAGAACGGGGCTGTCAGTCACCAGCACAATCTAATAAGGGCCAGACAGGATCCTGCAGGAGAAATTAAGCACTGAGAATCCAGGACAAAACAGTGCCTTACACAGAGAGAGCGAGACACTGTGAAACAGTGTTGCCACAACATAAAAATGTCAAACACAATTTATTTATTAAAGACTCCATAGTGATTTTATGCCATAATCATAAATAAGACTTTATTTATATGATAGGTTGTAAATTCTTTATGTTACCATATGACTTTACTATGTGGCCTTGAATATGAGTTCTGAAGTTTAAAGGCAAAATGTAACTTTCTGAAAGTAGCATATCAACTGCATAATTCAGATGCAAATTGAAAGTTTCAATCATAGTGTTGAAAGAATTTTTTGGGGGTCAATTTTTTGTAAAAAAGTTAGACTGTGGCACCTGTGGCGTTAAGATTGTTTCTGTATCGCTCAATTTCATTCTATTCTTTGCTCAGTATCTGATTTTGTGTATTTTTGAAAACCCTCATTACAAAATGGTTTTAAACAATTCCAACTGTTCTGCCAAAACAGTGTAAGATTAACAACCAGATTTCTGTCCAGTTAAAATCAGCCTAATATAATTTTACACCAGATGCCTTTCCTAGAAGAACCCATTTATGGACTTAGCTAAGGAACCCAGAACGCTTGTTAAACCTCCAGACTGTATTTTTATGCTAAGATAAAAAAACAGCCTAATGGGATGTAGATGGCATAATCTGCATGTATTTGTTATGCGCAGCAAGGTTTGGCTATTTAGAGGCCAATGACACTCATTAGACTTATTTATTTTAGTTGTAAAAGTTTTTTGCTGTGTCATGCTCATAGTTTGGCCAATAATATCTTGTTTGCACAACATAACTAATAACTGTAGTTTCCATTTTTGCTTTTAGTCCCACATCTGAGCGTCCCCTTCATTTTCTCCTTGACTTGCAGATTTTATAATGAAGCCAAAAGAAACAAAGAGAAAGAAAAACTCACAATGTGCACCATTACTGTAATAAGACATTTTTATCACTTGGGCTCACTGAGGATGTTTGCGTGTGGATAGATTATATTTACTGACCTTGGCAATGTACACATGTGAATTATTAGAATTGATGCTGGCACAGTCCAAGCATGTGTTTCTTCTTGGAGGTGATTTGCACATCCCTCTTGACTGTCAGGGCACAAAGGCAGGAGCAGTTTAATCAGAGAAGGATACGTGTATTGAGTAGAGAGAAAAATATCATGACTGACTGAGGTCGGAAATAGGAAAGGTCCCAAAGGGAGCAATGGAGAATTACTTTAACACAAGGTGAAGTGGCTACTGGAGATCAATATGAACTGGCAGCGGGGTGGAGGAGAGCGAAGATGGTGTGAGCAGTGGGGATAAAGGAAAAAAAATATGGAATTACACATTGTTTTGAGATGCAAATGTGTCCTCTTTGTGTTTTGTTTGTTTGTACTCATCAAAATTAGACTATTGAATGAAGCTAGATTTAAGATTTTTAACAGTCTAGACAAAATCTTTCTAAAACTAGCCAAGAAGGTCCAATTTTGTCATGTTTATGTGATATTATTTTTAGCATTATTCAATCTATGGCAGCCCCAATGACATTGAAAGATGGGTCAAATGCAGAGGACAACTTTCTCTACTGGGATGATAAAAAGTGCCTTAACCTAGATTCCTTATTGGTGGTTTTCATAATCCTGAATGTGCTGATGTCATACTCCCAGATGGGGGGCATATGTTATAATAAAACTATATGATTGTGTTATTTTGCAGGAGATGTTCACACCAGAATGCAGGTTCAAGGAGTCTGTTTTCCAGAACTACTACGTGATCTACTCGTCCACTGTGTACCGACAACAGGAGTCGGGCCGGGCCTGGTTTCTGGGCCTCACAAAAGAGGGGCAGGTTATGAAGGGCAACCGGGTGAAGAAGACCAAGCCCTCGTCGCACTTTGTACCCCGGCCCATTGAAGGTGCAGTACAAATACAGTCCTCTTAGCTTTGCCTTTAGTCACACTGTTGCTGTTTCTGTTGATATTTTCATAACATTTCAGAGACAAAATCCTGGATACTTGGATAAGGTCAGACTTCAATATGTTGCCATATAGCAGTTAACAATCAGTAATTAGAATAACCCTTTGCAACAATAAATTGTATCTATATTTGTCTCTGGAGCTGAAATGAGTACAATGCAAATTGGCTTCTTCTTCTACTACCAATATGCAAATCATGACAATAAAAGTTTAGTGTTTAAGTTTCTAATTAAGATTATTTTTTACTTTATAATGATAGACTACAAAACTGCACTCACATAAATTATGGGACAATTGATACATATATAATGTGTACACAAAATAAAACATTTATTAAAAGTACTATTATTACTATTAATTAATTAAGTAAGTATTATGTAAAGTACATTTTAGAATTATCATGTAAAATTGTCTTTCTATTTGTGTTTGCAAGAAAGGAACATAAGGAAAGATGCATGCATACTCTATTAGCTAATTAGTTTCCTCAATTTCCATTGTCAGCAGCCCATGTCATATGGATGTAGAATCCATTCACATGAATTAATTTTCCTATGTTTTACAGCCATCTTTTCCATTTGCTCACGTTCTTAGTCCTGGGCCTTGTGTAAAGGACATAATCATCAAACTCAGTGAAGCGAAGCGCTGACATGGTTCTAATCCTGTATATTGTCTCAGTCTTTAATCAATTCTCCTCGCTATTCCCTCTCCCTTTTTGTCCCCTCTCTTCTCCTTTAGTTTGCATGTACCGAGAACCATCGCTGCACGAGATCGAGGACAAGCACCGGTCCAGAAAGAGCTCAGGGACTCCCACCATGAATGGGGGAAAAGCTGTCAATCAGGACTCCACATAGCAGCAATGAATATGGGGCTTCCAAGGCACTGAGCAGGGGGACTGGCTTTTGACTTTTGGAGAAGGAAACTCAAGACGCTTCCCCCCCAAAACATCACTGACTATGAAGAGGAGTGATGCTGTACCAATCCTTAAAAACTGATTCCTTGCCTGTGAAAACCTTTTAGATTTATGAATATGATAACAGACATTGTCAATCAGGACATGACATTTTATGCAAAAAAGTGGCTGTGGTTTCTTTTCACACAAATATCTATCATTTCAAAGTTATGCTGTGAAAATCAAGCTTTAAAACTTGGAGTTTGTTTTCCCTCATATGCTTAGTTATGTTACTGATTATGATCCCGTTATCTTGACTATGATATTTTTGTGGTTTATTTTGACTGATCTTATCTTAAATGCACTGTCTCACTTGCTCCAGTGTGAGGGTAAAGACTGAATGTATCCACTAGGACTGGGTTTCGGAGTGCTTAAAGTGGGATGTATTTTATTCAGATGTTTACTGTAAGTTTGACTCATATGTGACAAATAGGGCTGCCTCCAAAATCACTGAATGCTGTCCTACGGTGTGCCGTGACAGGACAAGACTGATACAAGCAATATAGGAGAGCACTCTAGTATGTTTCCAGACAGTGTTATCAATCCAGCAGCATGTCTGTGGTTGTCTGCTTGCGTCGAAGACAGGTACAAGAAAGTAAAAAGAGAAATGTTGTGGTATAACTTCAATATTATATAGTGCTTTCTGAAGATTATTCTATTTTAGATATATAGATGTCCAAATGTGACCAAAAATGGCATAATGTATGGAATAATCTGTAACAGGGAGGAAGAGAAAGACCAGCATCAGCACTATGAGCCATGGCCTCCACTGGTCACTCCATAACTGCACCTCAAGTTACACAGACCCAGCTAAGCTATCAAAATATCAGAATATAACTATATAACATGCTTTTACAAATATGAACATAAACATAATATTTTAAAATGCTTGAAAGAAATTATTTTTGGCAAAGTTATAGAAGAAACTAGATTCAGTGTATATGTGTTCCTGTTAATGTGAAAGAGAATTATCAGCACTGGTGGACAGGGTGAGACTGTTTAAATATCTATTATTTTTCATCACTGTTGATGTCTCACTAAAGAGATTTCTGGTTAATGAGGATGCACCATCCCAGTAATACCTATTTGTATTCTGTATTCTCGTGCTCCATACATCCTTCATTTCCTGGTTTTCTGACCCATGAAATGAGCCATTTGCTGCTAGTGTAGGAGGCGTGTTCATAAATCACACTGACAGGGCTGTATAAACAAGGTGAAACGACTGGTATATGTGGTGGTACTCCATGTATGCTGCAAAGCGTATCTAATACCCACTTAGTTCATCTAACTCAGGAAGTTCTCTAACTGTTCCATGAATGGGGCCAAACTAAAGACTGGCCACTCGCTGGTGATCCAGCACCTGTTGCACAAATCCTGGCCTGTGTTGCGTTCACTGATGTCAGGATAGCGTAGTTTTCTTAGTTAGGGATACTGTACAGCTAAACCTAACCTGGTTAGTAAGTCATTACGCATGAAGAATGCATGTATTGTAAATGTATCATGAGGTGGCAACTGGTAAAAGATTTGCAAATAATTAGTTCCAAACTTTTTATGCAACATTTTGATCAGTCTTTTAGTGAGAATTGATACCTGTGTGGTGTCTGGTTATCATTTTGTAGAGTGGTGGTGTGTACAGAAATAGCACATTTTCAGCTGCACAGAGCCACATTAAATCATCAGCGATCTGGGAGGACAGGCCCACACCCACTCACACATACGAGCAAGCAGTCAAAACAACAGAGCAGCCCAACAGTGACACATGCAGCATTACTCGACATTACAGAGTACACAGGCCAGACCAGCATATATCTTTTCTAGAGGTTTATAATGGTGCAAATGAGATGTGTGTGGATTCAAAGCAGTGCATGAAATTGGAAGAAGTCAATGTGGACAGTTTGACAGTGAGAGTGTGAGAAGTGATGGCTAAAGCCTGGTGTTAAAAGAGCTGAGGTGTAAAAAACGCACTCACAAAGCAGAGCAGCACTTTTGAAGGGTTTATTGATGTATGAAAGTGAAGGCCATGGTTGTATGTGTATGTATTATTTATTCTTTGTTTGCTGATGATTTCACAGCATCAGAACATGCTCATATATGCATTATGAATTGTGAGATGAAATTAAAATATGCATTGATTATACGATCAGAATGACATTAGTGATTGTTTAAGAATAAAGAATATGTTATCAAAACGGTGCATTTGTTGTGATTGATTTGAGTTTTCTTATGGCAAAGTACTTCTATTGTCCTCTGGGCTTTTCAAATTCACATTGCCTTCCTTCTATCAATTCAACAGTTTTGATTTATTTCTCTGCCTTTCCCGAAAATCCAATATGCCATTTTAGGAAGTCTATCCTTTTTCGCCCTTAATTCTCCTGTTGTCATGGAAACAGACCGACGGTCGTCTACAAGGAAAGAGAGGAGGAGGACAGGGATGAAGGTTCCCCTGACTTTTGCCTGTGCTGTGTGATGGAGGCAGCATTTCACCTTTTTCAATCAAATCAATCTTTTCTGAATTAGTTTAACTTCCTGTTTTGTAGTAAGGATCGCTCATTCACACTCCCCCAGTGCTTCTCTCCACTGTAACTTTCACCACAGCACTTTATGAGTTTCTCTGTCCCAAATGTAAACTCAACATGATGGCTCAATAAAAAAAAAGTAAGCTCCGGTGCTCATTCTTTCCGGTCAGCCGTTTTTGCCCACACATCATAGTCACCTAGGTCTAAAATGAGAAGCAATTACTGTTAACCTGCAAAATACCATCTAGTCTATTATTTAAAAATGATATCCCTGGGTATGTGGTATTTGAGTTTAACATTTAGCAGCTGAGAATTTAAAAGTCACATTTTAATACAAAATTACCTGTGCCATAGAAATGGTAGTTTGCCCTTCTATTGCAGTAATATTAGGAGCAATACCAGGAAATATTGTGATACAGTGCTTAATATTATTATAGAGAAGATCTTCAATGCTTCATCATCAATTCATTTTTGGGAGCAAAAAAGACAGCAACATGCAAATACAAAACTTAAAAATGTTTTTTTTTAATATATCACTCAAACTATACCACCAACCAGGCTTCAATCCATGCATAAAGGATCAATCCACTTGTCCAAATCATTATGAGACATGATGGACGTCTTATACAGCTCAACAAATACTAATTTGCTTGGTTAGGTAGAATAAAATTTTCATTAGGTAAAATAACTTTTTCATTGTGGATCAAGAACATATGTATATAGGTTTAACAATGGGTAAATTTAGAGCCAAGAAAATCAGATAATACAATAATTAGATCTGATTTTGATGTGTGTTTAGATGCAAGAAAAAAAAAATGATAATCAAAAAGCACCAGGTGACATAACAAAAGTTTTGTTTAAGATTACATGTTTCAGTTAATCAATGGAGTAAGTGTTGTATTTGAAAGCATTTTTAAGTAACTATATTCATATTTTACTTTTATATTTTATCTTGTCACATTTGTTTGCTATTTTTGCGTGATCTTCCTTATCAAAATCTGCACAGGAGTGAACAATCAGAAAGAAACCACATTACTCTCATCAGATTTAGTTGTTTGCATGACATTTCAATAATCTGATAACTCAGAGCAGATAACGACCAGATTTTTCCTGTAAACATACAAAACGAGATGAGGTATTTTTCTTTGGTAAACGCGTAACATGGGTTTCTGTTTTTGGATGGCGTTGATATCTTCAGAGTTCTGCACAAATGCATTATACCCACAGCAAAATGAGTCTAATGCATTTCTCGTGCTATTGTCTCTTGCTTTGTTTTGGCTGAGTCCTTTTGGGAATCTCTGTTTTCTGTAATCGAGCCTTGCAGTACGACCCAACCCCTTCCCTTAAAGTGGGGCATTCAGATTCTTCTCATTAAAAATAATTGGAGTGTGTTCAATTATAACGCCATGATCCTCCTTTGATCTGCCGTGGCCTAAGTCTCATATCTGCATCTGTTACATCTGTATAAAGCACTAAGAGGGGATATGAATACCACTTTCTAACGCTGCATGGGAAACAGATCTCTAAGCCTTTCCCTGGACTGCCAATTTCTGCAGAAAGGTATAAATGAGGCACCCACGCACCCAGTGAGCCCACTCAGCCTGCCTCTATCCCACACTCTACTTCTACAGTTGTGAGAGCCTCTGCAGTATAGGAGCCTGTGAATGTGCAGGCTTCTATCACTAAGTGAAGCAGAGACCCTCACCGTAGCCCAGGGACAGAAAGAACAGCTCTATGGCTTTCATCATTTTACGCCTTTGCATTCCCATCATAATCTGACTTGCCTCCCAAACACTTTATCCAATTTTATTTCTATAACATTTTTTGCTCTCATTTCTGAGCTTTGTGTTGATTCACTTTCTGGCTGTCCCCAAGGTCTTAATGTATTAAAAAATCTGATGGTATTTATAGGTTTTAAAAGTTTTACTTAGTGTACCTGTAAAAATATTCATTTTAAAATGTGAAAGGAGAGAATGATGGACTGTGCTGCGTGTGAGAAGATGTTGGGAAGGATAAATGTAAAGTCTGATATGGAACTGCTGCTGTTAAAACTAAAATGCTACCCCTCACTGTTTGTTTATTGTTTGTTAAGCATAAATACTTGGATATATTTTAAAAATATAGTTTTGATTTGGAATGTACTAGTATATTATCAAGCAGTGACTCTCTCATGTGACACACATGGGTGTTGCTGTTACCCTTTTTTAGGGTTAACAGCTATTTTAATTCTGTTGTAAAATTGATTTCTACTGCTGATTATAGATTATGAGAGAAAGCTGAATGAGTTTCTTACTTTGGGTTACCAGATTCTGCAACTAAAACCAACTTGTCTTTTGGTCTCAGTATGCGTCATCTCTGTTGAAAGGTGCACTGTATAAGAAGGAGGTTCCACTGCATGTTTGTCTCCATGGAGATGTCATTGCTTTGCATGATATGTCCCATGATATCGCAATAAATATATTCAGTTAGAATTTA
>KN506840.1:0-20385 GCA_000787155.1 Scartelaos histophorus
AATAATCACTTTTGAGTACCTCAGAGAGCTCAAGAGCAGAGATCAGATCACATTAGTCACATTAAAGACCCTCTGTTATGCTACTTTCTGAACTTCTTATCACAAACATACAAACATGAAGTTGTGTTTTGTTACATCGATACATATTTAACACACACATCTTCCACATTTAGGCTCAACAATCAGAAAGTGCTCCACTGCTCTGGATCATTTCAGCCCTGGAATTACCCAACTAAAAGTAAAGGGACCTGTGAACTCACCTTGACATCACAAGGGGGAACAGATCATTTTGAGTTTTGAAAATGTAGACTAATTGTTCTTTGGCTGTTTAGTGACCTTATTAAAACTTGGTGTTGTTGTTGATGGCGCTTTCAGTCCTGGTGGAGACGGGACCCGGACTTGGCAGGACTCAGGTGTGAAGTCTGGTCTAAATTCAGCTCTAGACCTGATCCTGATTGGGTTTAAATCTGGGTTCAGTCCTGGATTTGAGCCAGACCCTCAGCTGTTTATGAGGCTCTGGTGACGTGATGATTGGACCAGATCAGGACAAGATTAAAGACTGAATGTCGGACTATTGTGAGATTTAAACCAATTTGAATGTTGTTAACTAATCAAAACACATACCTGGAGTTGCTCTTGGTGCTAAGTCCGCCCCCTTCAGAGCGCCTCCCACTAGTGAACCTACTGCACACCATTATGAGTATGTCAAGTTGTATACAGTTTTGTGTCATGTTTTGTGCATTTATGGAAAATTGTCAGAATAATGTTAATATAATGTTATTATAATCAGAATAATTTCGCAGCGAACCATAAGGAGATCACTAGATTACTCAAACATGAATGAATAAACTCAACATGAAGAGAACACATCTGTGGGAGACTGAAAAGAAGGAACATACCATGAAATGTTCAATTAAATCTGAAACAAAAATAACATGTAAAATTAGCCCTGGTTTTGTTCTCACAGAGCTCAGAGTTTATTTATTTAAATGGTCCAAATATGCATTCCCTCAAAGTGTGTGTGTGCGAGTGCGTGTGCGTGTGCGTGTGCGTGTGCGTGTGCGTGTGTGTGTGTGTGTGTGAGAGAGAGAGAGTTCATGGGAAGAATTTAATGACCAAGGCAAGTTTATTTGTATAGCACAATTCATACACAAAATCATTTAAAGTGCTCTACAGGATAAGAAATACTTTAACTATATCACTATACAAACAAATTAAAACATAAATAATCATCATGAAATAAAAAAGAGAGAAAGAGAAAGTAAATGAGAGGGAAGAAGAAAGAAAAAGCTCACTTTAAAAATATTTCAAACAAACATGCGATGTAACAGGGGAGCGAGAACTAAACTAGGACTAAACCAGGACTAAACCAGGACTAACCCAGGACTGAACCAGGACTAACCCAGGACTAACCCAGGACTGAACCAGGACTGAACCAGGACTAACCCAACACTAAACCAGGACTGAACCAGGACTGAACCAGGACTAAACCTGGACTGTGATTGGAGTTCCTGAACTACACTAGGACTAAACCAGATGATGATGTCATTCTCACACATGGGGCAGAGTTTGAATATCCAATCGGTAAATTCGCTAATGTTGACCCTGATCCAGATAGTAAGTAAGTAAGTAATATACTGAGCAAGTGTAACAGTACTTTTACTTGAGTAAAAGTTGTGGTTCCTCTTCCCACTGTGAGTCTACAAGTGACAAAAGCTTTATGTGACAATATGAAATGGTTTGAACATTTGTGTTTCTTGCACCGCTCCTTCAAATATGATTTAGTTTGTCTCATTTTTGTGTCTGTCCTTTAATAATACCAGATTTTGTACATTATTTAATATTTTGTCATTATAGTTACATTCACTTCAAACTTTAGATCAGATGTTACCCTTTAAGTTGCTCTTAAAATACTTTTTATACTTTATACTATTTAATTTCTTAGACCACTATTTTGTATTTGTAAGTGACTAATATTATTTTGAAGTGACGTTACTCTTGAGTAAGATTTTGGCTTTTTTTTTTTTTTTTCCCCCACCTCTGAATATACTTGGAGCAGCTCATATTTACACATGACACAAACCTCCATTGACTGTTTTCCCTTCTATAGTGTCCCGTGAGGGGGGGGTCAGAGGTGGTGTGAGGCCTGTGAGGTCAGAGTTCACATGGAGGGAGCAGAGGTCATGTGATGCACTGACGCTGCTGTTTACTGTAAACAAATCTGTTTACTCACACCTGAACCTGAAGGGACTCAACATGAGCTCAACCATAGGCTGAATTAGGGACTGAACCAGGACTAAACCAGGTCTGAACCAGGACTAAACCAGGACTGAACCAGGACTAAACCAGGTCATTGCAAGTTTTAAACCAGGTCCAAATAAGGTCTAAACACAAGCACTTTCATCTCACAACAAGAAGGTCCCTGGTTCGATTGCCAGGCCTGTGTGTGTGGAGCTTGTTCTCCCTGTGTGTGGGAGGGTTTCCTCTACCCATCAAGGGGTCATATCCTCCACCAAGACTCCAGATCTGGACATGGGTCCCACTGCTCCTGACACATTTAACATCCATCTGGGTTAAAGCTACATTTGACCCATTCTTCAGTCATTGAATGATGGGTCACAGTTCCTACAGTAAAATGTAGTAAAATGTATCTTAATTCTACATGGAAGACCATGTAGAACATCTCCGATACAATTCCCTTAAGTCATTCTACTGATATTTATCCTGTCTAATGCTGCTGTACATACACATAGTCATATTAAATATGACTATATATATAAATAACATTATAATATACTCAAGTCACTTTACTGAGATTATTCTGTTCATATGCCGCACTACATTACTTTTATTGTACATAATAGAGTCTATTATTATTATTATTATTATTTTCTATTTCTATTTATATCTTGTTCTATTGCGTGTTACCATTTTCCTGCTGTTCTTGAACTGTGTGTTGCAACACTGAAATTTCCCCACTGTGGGACTGATAAAGGCTCTTAAAAGATCTTATCTTATCTTAATTTAGCTGATTAACTTTCTCAGAAATGCATTGACAGTTCCTGCTTCAGAGCAGGTCTAACTCTGGCCTATCCCTGGTTTATCCCTGGTCTCTGGTCCAGTCTCTGGTCCAGTCTCTGGTCCAGTCTCTGGTCTGATCTAAACCTCAGTCTTGTCTGGTCTTTCAGAGATTTATACTCAGTTCCCTTGGCTAAGCATGTTTTACCCTGGCCTCTGGTCCACTCTCTGGTTGGGTCTCTGGTCTGGTCTAAGCCCAGTCTAAACCCGGTCTTTGGTCTTGTTTCTGGTCTTTCAGAGATGCGTCGGCAGTTCCCCCGACAGAGCATGTCTGAGGTGGATGAGCGTTTGCTGGTTTTGGCTGAGCAGGTTTATGTCTCTGCTCTGAAGGACCAGGACCAGAGAGGAGCCATGGCTCTGTTCACTGTCCACGAAGACTGTCCCATCGAAGCCCACGAGGACCTGCAGAGGGAGCTCCAGAGGGAGCTGGAGCAGCAGTCAGACCAGTCTGCCAAAAAGTAAGGCTAACCACCCTGCTAAAACTGTGAGTCCTGTGAGTCCAGCTTACCCCAGACTGATCTGTGTCACTCTAAGCTGAGTCTTAAACATTATGAAGTCTCACTGAAATGGAAACTTTCAAACAAATATTCAAGTCTCAATGATGGAAGTGTCACAACAGCAGATGTCAAAAAATCAATCTTTGCTTAAATCACAGAACACAAAACACAGACGTCTTCCTCCACAAATGCACAAAGTATCTTAACTTTTATTACCTTATAGACTCATTGTTGTGTTTGTTTTTGTCCTCTCTAGAAAAAAGTCCCTGATGCTGCGGCGCTCCCAGTCTCTGTCTCTGCATATCCCAGACTGGGTTAGTTCTGGCCTTACTGCAGGGCTAAGTCCAGGTCTAAGTCCGCTCCCTCCTTTGACCCCAGAGCCTCCTCCCAGTCTCAAAGTGCCTGAGTTCCAGAGAGTCACCATCAGTGGAGATTACTGCGCCGGGGTAAACCAGCACTGAACCAGGACTAGACCAGGACCAGATCAGGACTGAACCAAGACTGAACTAAGACTTAACCAGGACAAGTACAGCCCTGGTTCTTAAAATGTTTATTGCGTTCCAGATTACAGTGGAGGATTACGAGCAGGCGGCTCAGAGTCTGCTGACCGCTCTGATCATCCGAGAGAAATACTCCAGACTGGCCTACCACCGCTTCCCCAGAACCACTGCCCGGTATCTCAGAGAATCCCAGAACCGGATCTGGACCCAAGACCAGGAGGTGCTACCAGGTACTGACCACACACAGGGATACAGAAGAATGGGAGGGCATCTGAGTCATGGTTTAGTCCTGTTTTAGTCCTATTTCATGCCTGGTTTAGTTCCAGTTCAGACCGGACTTTGGTTTAGTTTTACTTTAGTCTGACACTGAGGGATACAGGAGGATGGAAAGGCACCTGGCACATGGAAGGGCATCTGATTGTTGCTCTGGTCCTCAGACATCTGCCCCTGTCCGTCGGAGGGGCAGGATCCGTACTCCACTGAGGGAATTCCCGAGGACCTGAACTACTTTCTGCAGATGAGAGACGGGATAATCCATGTCTACGAGAGCTTTGAGGATGTGGAGAATCAGAAGCCTCGCAGTCTGCCCTACCCCGACCTCGAGACCTTTGCCTATGATCTCAGCCATGTGCTTGCCATGATCGCAGACGGACCCACGTGAGTCTAGACCAGAGACCAGACCTGGTTTAGACCTGGTTTAGTCCTCATTTAGACCTGGTAAAGACTTTGTTTTTGTCTTGGTTCAAAACTGACCTAATCCAGGTTCAGATCAAGTTCAAACTCCATAGTGCTTAGGTTTAGTTTAGGCCTGGTTTAGTCCAGATTCAGATCTAGTTTAGCCCTGGTTTAGCCCCAATCTCAGACCAGGCTTAGTCCAGGTTTAGTCTTTGTTTAGTTCAATTTCAGACCCTGTTTTTTTCTCTTCTCTTCAGTAAAACCTACTGCCACAGACGGTTGAACTTCTTGTCTTCTAAGTTCTACCTTCATGAGATGCTGAATGAAATGGCTGAACTGAAGGAGCTCAAATGTGTTCCACACAGAGACTTCTACAATGTCAGAAAGGTATAGTACACACACACACACACGCACGCGCACGCGCACACGCACACGCACACGCACACGCACACGCACGCACGCACGCGCACACACACACACACACGTGCATATATAGTTTATAGTTCAGTCCTAGTTCAGATATCCTACAGTCTTGGTTCTTGGTTCTTCTCAGGTGGACACTCACATTCATGCTGCAGCTTGTATGAACCAGAAGCACCTACTGAAGTTCATAAAGACGTCGTACCAAACAGAGGCGGGTCGGGAGGTTCTGGAGCAGGGCGGTCGGACACTCACCCTGAAGGAGGTCTTTGACAAACTGGGCATGGAC
This sequence comes from Scartelaos histophorus, assembly GCA_000787155.1. Taxonomy (NCBI): domain Eukaryota; kingdom Metazoa; phylum Chordata; class Actinopteri; order Gobiiformes; family Gobiidae; genus Scartelaos; species Scartelaos histophorus. The sequence continues at coordinate 5,460 of KN506840.1, forward strand.
CCATATGACCTCACAGTGGACTCTCTGGACGTGCACGCGGTGAGTGAGACCTGCTGTGGCCCCGGCTATGAGCAGCTGTAGAAGCGGTAGTGGTAGTAGTACATTTTACTCTTAACGGGACTATATGTAAGTTTTTCATCTTATATTTCATAAACATGTCCTCTGATATCAGATAGGAGGTAGAAATGTTCAAATCAAATATAACTTTTACTGACAGCAATTGTTTTAATGCTGATTTATTATTAATTACAAAACATCAGGTCCCATTTATTTATGATATAATTTGATGTTTTGGTTCACACAATTCAAACAATTGAGAAAGAAGAATGAGCCTCACGAGTCTTGGGTTGCCAGTTTCAATACTGATATACAGTTGATTTAAACCAAAAATGCCTCTGTGATCTGAATGGTCCCTCCCTAAACCCCAGCAGCGGCACCAGTCCTGAGTCAGTGCTAGTGCAGCCTCTGCAGCTCAGGGAGGGAATTCTGGCGGTTCTGAGCTTCACATGAGGCCTGGTCTGTCCATATACTGAGAATGAGAAAAACCTATATGTGTCCTTGATCTGCAGGTTTAGATACTGTCAACCCAGGTTCAGCTGCGATTATTAAGAGCACAGTTCCTTTAAGCACAATCATATGTTGTGTTTAGTCTTCTCCAGTTTAGTTCTGATCTACTCCTGTTTTGGTCCTGGCTCAGTTAGATGCGTCGTATTTACAAGTTCTGGTTTAGTTCTTGTTTAGTTCTGGTTGTGCCCTTGTTTAGACTCGGTTCTGGTCTGGTTTCAGGGTCGGCAGACATTCCATCGCTTTGACAAGTTTAACTCAAAGTACAATCCAGTTGGAGCATCAGAACTCAGGGAAATCTACCTGAAAACGGACAACTATATCAATGGGGAGTACTTTGCCAGACTCGTCAAGGTAATGGGCTCTAGTCCTGGTTTTGTCCTATTTTAGTCTCTTCTTCCAAGTATATTTAACTACAAACTAATTTCTCTACAAGTTGTGGGTACAAAGAACTGATACCGTATTTCCTGTTTATCTTTGTGGTACTTCCTGTTTTTGTGGCCCTGCCATGTCAGATATGACCACTTCCTGTTTTTTCATATTTCAAAATTTTACATCACACCAAAATCTCTCCTCCCACTTTTCGATTTAACATTTTTAACTACTGTGTGTAAGATGCCCTCCCATCCTTCTCTATCCGTGTAGTGTTACACTGAGATGGGTCCAGGTCAAATGTCTGTAATGAATCTGCAGATGTTGTGATGTGTCAGGAGAATGGCCTTGTCACTGATACAAATGATCAGGGGAAAAAAACATTTGTGTATTTGACTTTTGGAGATTTTGTGTCTCTAAAGTGTAATGTTTGTGTGTGTCCAGGAGGTGGCGCAGGAGCTGGAGGAGAGTAAGTACCAGCACGCCGAGCCCCGCCTCTCGGTGTACGGCCGCTCGCCAAAAGAGTGGGTCAACCTGTCCACCTGGTTTATACAGCATAAAGTCCACTCGCCTAATATGCGCTGGATGATTCAGATACCTCGTATTTAGTGAGTATTATTATTCTACTATTACTACTACTACTGCTAATATTGGTACTACTACTACTGTTACTTTTACTACTACTGATACTGATACTGCTACTACTACAGCTGCTCCAAATAGTACTAGACCCTACAAACTATATGGTGCAGACTTATAGCCGTGCTCCTATCAGTCTTCCCCGTGGAGTGAATAAATAAAACATGAAGACTTTTTAAGCGCTGAGCTCAAATTTCTTCTTTTTTTAGTGACATTTTCAGGTCCAAGAAGCTGATCCCGAACTTTGCTAAAATGTTGGAGAACATCTTCATGCCTCTGTTTGAAGCAACAGTAAATCCTCAGAAACACAAGAACCTCCACATCTTCCTCAAATACGTAAGGCATCGTCCACATCATCTGCTTATCCTCTGCTTCCCTGTTCCTCTCCTCAGCAACATCCTCTCATCCTCTCTGCTGCTCTGCTCTCACCTTCTCCTTTCACTTCCTGTTCCTTCTCTCTTCCTCTTCCAGGTCACAGGGTTTGACAGTGTAGATGATGAGTCCAAACACAGTGATCACCTTTTTTCTTATAAAAGCCCCAAACCTGAGGAGTGGAACGGCGACGACAATCCTCCGTACACATACTACCTGTTCTACATGTACGCCAACATCATGGTGCTCAACAACCTCCGCAAGTGAGTACTACTACTACTGCTACTACTACTACTGCTACTACTACTACTGCTACTACTACTACAACTACTACTACTACAACAACTACTACTACAACAACAACAACTACTACTACTACTACAACAACTACTACTACTACTACTACAACAACAACAACTACTACTACTACAACAACTACTACTACTACTACTACAACAACAACTACTACAACTACAACAACAACTACTACTACTACTACTACTACTACAACAACAACCACCACCACCACCACTAATGCTACTGTAGTGTAATTTAAACCTACTGTTGTGTATATATTTATTGACCATATATATGTATATTTCAGGGAGCGTGGTCTGAACACGTTCTTGTTCAGGCCTCACTGTGGAGAGGCAGGCTCCATCACTCACCTGGTGTCAGCCTTCCTCACAGCCGATAATATCTCACACGGGCTCAACCTCAAGAAGGTAAAACATGATTATTACATATCGACACTGTGCAGTGACATTAAGCTGGGGAGGGGTTCTATAAATATAAATATATATATAGTGAGCGTTCAAAATGTGAGAGTAACTGTTTCCTAATGCTAACTGACTTGTGACATGTTTAACTGCAAAAATCAGCTCATATGTTTTAGTTCCAACTAAGTCAGAGTTTTCTGGTCTTAAAACATAGCATAGATTAAAGTCTCACTTGGTAACAGTTCTTCTAGTTAGTTTCACACCCCCAGGGAATGGTGATCACATCAGCTGCAACATATGAATACCTGCATTCTCCTAAACCTATAGAGGAGAAATGTACATGTGCTGTATATAAACTGTCTCTCGTGGCTCCACCTCCTCACTTCATTCACACAAGCAGAGTACTGAGAATCTAAACACAGCCAGTTCACTACTGCAGTAACCTTGTCCTCTGTGTACATTACAGTACCGTGCACTCTACTCTGTTTAATCAGTGTGTATTTGTGTACTTTACAGAGCCCTGTACTGCAGTACTTGTATTACCTGGGACAAGTGCCCATCGCCATGTCTCCTCTGAGCAACAACAGTCTGTTCCTTCAGTACAATAAAAATCCTCTCAGAGAGTTTCTCCAGAAGGGCCTGTGTGTGTCTCTGTCCACAGACGACCCCATGCAGTTCCACTACACCAAGGTACTATGAATAAATACTACTGCTACAACTACAACCCCACTTACTCCCACATTAACACAAGTGCTAATATTAACACAAAGGAATGTGTGTCTCTGGATTCTTTATAGTTCCACCAAGGTACGAGTGTGCTGTATATACTTCTTCAGACAATACTGCATATACTACTTACCTGTTATGTATTACGAAGTGCCTTATTCATCATATTTATGTTTAACTCTCACACACGTAGCTCTGAGTCATGTTTGTTTGACAGATACGTATATACTTTGTGGAGCTAAGAATGCTGTGAGCAAGTGGACATTTTATATATCAAACTTTATTTATTTACTTATACAGTAAAACTTTTCATACAGTTAGAAATAATGTAAGTTATTTATTGAACCCAGAGATGATGTAGCAGGTGTCAGAGGGTCAGAGGAAAAGGGTCAGGCTGTTTGTGGATGAACTCTGACCAAAGATCTTGTGTGTTCTTCTGATGTTAGTATGCAGTCTCTCTCTCTCTCTCTCACACACACACACTGACTGTGTTTATTGACGTCTCAGGAGCCTCTGATGGAGGAGTACGCCATCGCTGCTCAGCTTTGGAAACTCAGCACCTGTGACCTGTGTGAGATCGCACGTAACAGTGTGATACAGAGTGGACTGTCTCATCAGGTACTACTACTACTGCCATTACTCTTACAGCTACTGCTATGTGTTACTGCTACTGCTACTACTGCTACAGTCATTTATGGACCCTAAAAATCACCTTTAATCTAAATGTTGTCGTCTGTGCTACCTCTCCTTGTGCCCAGGAGAAGAAGCACTTTCTGGGGCCCAACTACCTCCAGGACGGTCCTGAGGGAAATGACATCCGGAGGACCAACGTCGCCCAAATCCGGATGGCCTACCGCTACGAGACCCTGTGCAATGAACTCAGCTTCCTGGTGGGGGCGGTAAAAAGCGAGTCCAGTCCACCCCCCTCACAGTGAAAAGAACCTGCTTTAGACCTGGTTTAGACCTGATTTAGTACTTGATTTGTCCTGGTTTAGGCCTGTCTCTTGGTTTACTTTGGTTTGATTGTTTTTTAAGTTTTATTATTTAAGTTGAACATTTCCTTTTGAGGGTATAGTTTACTTTAGTTTTATCTTAAAGTGAAAAACTGTTCTAGATATTCTAAACTTGAACGATGTGTGCCACCATGAGAGATTTCTACTGAACTTTGACCTTTTGCATGAACTGATGAGTGAAGAGACACTTTTATTTTTATGCACATTTATAAAACTTACTTTTTGTAGTTTTTTATGTCCAAAATAAATAAATACATTTCACATTATTTGAAGGAAGGGTTCTTAAGTGGTCATTTTTCTTATATTGATACTTTGCAATGACAACATTCTGAGGGGGGTGTTCTACACCTATATCTATGACAGAATGTTCAGCAGTTACCATGGTGATACAAAGCACAAATGAACAAACGAGACAAAAAAGAGCTTTAGATTACTCAGAAAAATTGGATCTTTACCAGGAGCTTGTGGTAAATATGAGTCCTGATTGATTTGTAAGAAGAAAGATGAGAGTGACTAACTGAAACTGCTAGCTAATGCTAGCTAGCTTTTGGCTGTAATGTTATTTGAGAGGACATGTTAACAACACAAATCCTCACCTGTTGTTGCTCAAACTAGATCGGTACTTTATGGTCAGACAGAGCAGTGCCTCAGTTAGCATCACACTCCCTGGGAATGTTGATGATCAGCTAGTATCGCTTGGGAAAATGTTACCTAACTGAATGCAGTTTAAATAAAATGTATAATCTACTAAACGATCTGCAGCACCAACAGAAAGGAAATGAAACAATTTATTTCATATTTTAAGACAAATAATCTGCAACTTATTTCAACCCCAGAATTATTCTAAAACTTATCAAACCTCCAGAAAATAAAAATATAGCTACAATAGTAAGAGATTAACGGCATCAAAACATGAACAAAATGGAGGAACAGAGTCAAACGAAGGAATTCCAGCTGAGTTTCAAGTGCATATGACAGGTTACACGACACATTTCACTAAAACAAGTTAACATCATTATATTTAAAGAATTTAAATAAAAAAAATCTTATTTTTAATCAAATATTTTTTCAATGTTTTAATTTTGGCAAAGTTTATAATTTTACTTCCTGGTTGGATACAAATGAACACATGAGACATACTTAGAGGTAATTCCATAACTGTTACCTAACCTACTTTTTTTTTTAAACTTTTTGCACACAAACTGTCACTTAACTGATGTAAAACTATGATCAATATTTACAACAGGTACTATCCAGAGACTATATAAAAAATAAGTTAGTGAGTAGTGTTTGGCTCCAGTCAAAGGAGGCTCACAATGCTGGAGATTACAGGAGCGTATTTGGAGCCAGGTTCCATATTAGGAATAGGAATTTCTTAACAGACAAAATGGCAAAATAAAAACCCCAGGGTCGTGCAGAGCAGGTTAATATGAACAAATTAAGACCAAAATGACAAGGCTCACTGCAGCAGTAAGAGAGGAGCGACAACTGGAAAACCAATTGGAAACAGAGTCTATGGAGCCCCCATGAACACTTCCTTTTTGGAACACAGCAGCTATGAGGCTATGTATTTATATCTACAGTCTATGGTACTTTCCCCCCAAAAGTTAGAATTAGAAAAAAGTGAAAACCTGTCACATGCATTTTACAACCAAAGGAGCAGCCCATAATATGACTCTGAATCTCACAGCTTTCAAATACATTGGACAATAACACTATGCAAATGCTGTAGTTACATTTTGCACAGAAATCGAATGCATATTTTTTGCATATTATTTATTAAAGTTGCTGTACCAGATTTTCTCTGTCTTAAAACATGGAAAAACAAAGCTAGTTCATTTTAAGATCACTGCAGTGGTGCAAAGTTTTTCCGCACATACCTTGCATTCTAAACATCCTAATTATTCACTACAATGACTTAAGTGCTTTTTACAACTTTCAGAGACAAGAGTGGAGTTTTGTCATCACAGGAAACATGCACTTCCTGATTCTCGGACAATAAAACACTATAATTTGATGCAGTACACAGGCCTATTTCAACCTCAAGAGCTGCTTATAGCCAACGATATAGCTGTACTGAGGCAAGACACACTTTGCTCAAATACATGGGGGAAACTCTGGTACAGCCCCTTTAAGTCTATAATAAAAAACATACTGTAGATCTGACCCATGTGCACAGAATGAACTTTAACATCACTTTATAGCTGCTTGTCTTTGCCTTGAATGTTCCACATTGTGGCATTAACCTTATCTATCTCCATAGAGACAAGCATGTGATATCAAAAGGACAAGTTACTGGTCAGATCTGTATACAGGTGACACTGCTCAGTCAGCATGCATGTTTTTCACAAGCAATAAAAACACCTGTAAAACACAACTACAGCATTTGAGATTATTTGAAAAAGTCTTGTAACAACATTAACAACATTAGACCTCATAGACACAACTCTAAGAAAACAAAAGTATAATTCCGATGTAATCTCGCAAATCTTAAAATAAAACGAGAAAGCCTTGATCACGTTGTTTCATCTGTTAAACTCTTTTTTACATGACATAAGACAGTCTTTACAGTGTTTAGATTTTCATAGAACTTCAAATGTCAGTTGTAAATTAAGTATTTTTGTCAGTGAGTTAAAAATAAAAAATAAAATTGAAATGAGTTGAGTTTTGGACCGGTTTAGTTCAGAGTACAGAAATGTGACTAAAATGATGAAACTATGAGCCAAAACATTATGACCACAGCCTCAAACTGACCACAGGATACTAAACCTGGACCAAACTATGGTCTGTGTGGATGCTCAGCCTCGTCTACAAGGTCGAGGATGCACCCTTCAGTGGTCACAATGTTAAGGTCTATAAACCTGTGTGGTAGTATTTGCACTATTGGGTATAGCAGTAGTAGTACTCTGACAGTAGTACTATGGTCTGTGTGGGTGCCCAGCCTCATCTGCCAGGTCAAGGATGTATCCGGCGAGCTCTTGGTCAGAGGGAAAGTCCGACACCACCCAGGATTCATTAGCCGCGGTCACCTGCAGCCTACAGACTGGACAGTTCCTCTGCTGTCCCCTCCTGGACAAGGAAAGACAAGAGCGTTAGAGACCCAAGAGGAGAAGAGAAGAGGATCATGTAGAGGAGTTAAAACCAACATATTAATAACATGACAGCAGCAGTTACAGAGAAAGAGGCAATGGACTTTCAACAGAAAGTGATTTGGAACCAAAGCAAAAGACCTATAGTGATTTCATTAGGGGCCTGAACCATTATGCTAATATGACTCAGGCAGAGTTCACACTTTGTGTAGTTCTATATATAAACCTAGCTAACAAACAGAAAGGAAGTGGGCTATTTTCAATGTAGTTAGGTCATCCCTTCAGCCACATATTAGGCAGAATTGATCAGAACTGAAGAAGCAGCTTTGTTGAGCTGCAAAATATCTGTTGCCCAGTTGACAGAACAGAATTTTATCTTTTGCTGTGGATCCTACCTGAATGACTGAGGGATTACACAGACAATTGGAACCAGAGTTGATGGAGCCAAAAGCACACCCATGTTCATTTCCTATTTGGAACGTGTTGGCTAGCGAGCCAGCTATGTACAGTCTGTATATACAACCTATGGTCTCACCACTTGTCTATGCACTTCTGGCAGAAGATGTGAGCACAGGGCAGGATGAGGTCAGCCTTTCCGTCCATACAGATACAGCACTCCTCTTCATCAGTCAGCTCTTTCACCCTGAGAAACAACATTCATTTCAACAAATGATGGCTCAAAAAGTCAAAATTTTTGGACTGGTCTTTATAATTTTCCCCAAATTAAATGATTTGAAATTAACAAAGTTATCCACAACCCTGTTTTACTGCAAACACACAAGAGGGCTTTGTAATCACACTTTGTGCCCATGTTAGAGATTTAAGGTTGATAGTTGATATGCTAAAAAGTGCAACTCAATATATCAGCCAACAGATATGCAGGGGGAAGGGGCTTTGGTGGAACAACCCCAGATCTAGGGGTTTGGAGGACTATTTTGAGTCTGTAAAGACACAGGTAGAACCTAGAAACTTCACACAAAAGACCTTCCTGTGTGCTAATTACCCTGCACTTAGTATTTACATTATCATAAAGTGTCTCTTTGGTGAATGCTCTGTACTCTGTACATGAGCATACACAGAGGTGTAACGTACCTGCCCATCCACATGGAGGCCTGGCAGGACTCTGTATTAGGAACCCCTCCTGATGGCCCCTCTGTAGCACCCTCTGTTGTCAGATCTGCAGCCTGACTTGTGATGTCCTTGTACAGCTGAATGAACTGATAAAGGTTCATGATGCGAGAAGCCTCCACTGCCCCACTCTCTTTGTTTATCTGTGAAAAAGACAATGGAAAATGAATTCTGGGAATTTATTGTCTTGAATTCATTTACCACAGAACATTAAAGTATGGGCTCTTTAAATACTGTGTCATGCTTTTTCAACAATATCTTGAAATGATACAAATCCTTTACAGCAGCAGATCACTGCTGCAGGCAGGCTGCCCCAGCAGTACTGGTTGATGGAAGGGTAAAATGCAGAGAATGAATAGAAACTGCTCCTGAAACTACAGTATTTAAATTCAACCACCTTGTCTATGTATGAATGCCCTTTAAGGACATTCAAATAGTTTTATTAAATTTATTCAAAACATATACACACAAATGATCATGTCACAAATACTGACATCACAGGAGCACATTTATAAGAGTGGCAACAAAGAGACCACGCACAAGCAAAACGTGAGTGCACTGCGCATCAGCTGTTTCCTGCCTCGCATAACACCTCTCGCTTTGAAACTAGTGTTCAAAAGATAAAACAATTCTATTTAAATGCAAGTCAAAACTGTGTTGTTATTATTATTTGTAAAATGTGGTACAAATAGTTGATAAAAGCAAATCAGGCCCCAAATCAAATGATCCTGTAACATATGATGTGCTTTAGATTTGTCGAGGGAGGACATAACTGAAGAAGCCTCTTGGATGAGTGCACCATCTGCTGTCGTACTGTCAGAATTCTATTTGCTTTAGTTATGGACCTGGATGACTGATGGAATAATTTAATTTATTTTTTGTTGTTGTTAGATCTGGCAATCCAAAGTGAAGCACTGACCTTTGTGCAGACAACTCTGACCGCAACCTTCCACAGAGCTGACGCATCTGACCCTGGTTCCACCTCAAAGAGGAGGTGCTTCTGCTGTCCGGCCGCCAACCTCGCAGTCCTGAGTAAAGAAAGAGATCAGCCATGCTCTTCTACCGTCCACTACCACCCATTAGACCCTTTTCTCTGCTTTTCTGCTCCTTTCCTCTGCACCATCTACTGTTCTGATCCTCACCCTGCTCCTCCTCTACACCATCCGCCCCTCCTCTGCACCTCTCCTTTGTTCCCCTGACCCTTTCCTCTTCTACTCTGCTCCTCTGACCCTCTCCTTTGCATCCAAAGCTCCATCTGACCCTCTCCTCTTCATCCTCTGCTCCATTGACCTTTTTCTTTCTGTTTCTTTTTTCTCCTCCTGTGACCTTTTCCTCTGCTCCTCTCCCCTTCACTCACACATCATTGAGTTCTGCGACTCGTGCCAAGAACTCGTCGTAGGTTAAGTATCCACTCTCTTTCACCAGAGCAGCGTGTCTCAGGAGCTTCTCTGGCAACCGAGCCACAGCCTGGCCCTGCCCCATCAGAGAGACCAGGAGATGGGGAGACCTGAGGAGAGAAACCAAAGAGAACCAGGACTAAACCAGGACTATTGACTGTATAAAAAAAGTGGACTAAGCTAGTGTGGTGTCACCAATAGCGTTTAGCGCTGCTCAAATGACGCTGAACAGTTACAGGAGTGCATCTGGAGCCAGCCTCTATGTTATGAATAGGATTTATTTTGACGGAAAAAATAGCAAAAAAAATTCAGAATCATGTAGAGCAAGTTAATAAGAACATTTAAAGACCAAAATGACAAGGCTCACAGCAGAAGTTACAGAGAGATGAGCGACAAGTTCCTAATCTAAGTCAATTGGAGCTAGGGTCAGAAGAGCCTCCTCGCGCACTTCTTATTTGGCACACAGCGGCTAGCGCGTCAGCCATGTCCATTTATATATAGTCTATGACCAGGACTGAACCAGGACTGAACCAGGACTGATCCAGGACTGATCCAGGACTGATCCAGTACTGAAACAAGGAATGAGACAGGACAGAACCAGGACTGAACCAGGACGAAACTAAGATTAAACCAAAATTGTTCTCAGTGATGAAGGTGACACAATACACTATATGTGCACAGTGATCCATGTCAGCTGAAAACAAGTTTAACTCCTCCCTTTGGGGCTGGACTTAATCTCAGAGGAGGATAAATCCAGATGACTTCTGTCAAATCAAGTCACGCCAATGCTATACAAAGGCAATATAAAGTGCAAACTTATACAACCAAACATACAAAAACACAATACCATAATCAACACAATACACATTTTTTACTTAGCTAAAGTTAAAAGCCAGTGCAGAGTTTTCAACAAAAATTTAAAATAGATTGGGCTGTTCTAATACCCAGAGACTGGGACCAGATACAACGAAAGCCAGGTACTCTCTAGTTTTTAGAAGGGGCCTTGGAACTTCCAAAATCATCTGGTCTGCTCACTGCTATGTCTGACCTATGACAGTCTCTACATTGAACCACTCCTGGATGAATGAGGAATTAAACTGTCTCATTTCCAAAATAAAGGAAGAAGAAAACAAAAGTTAAGTAGACAAACGAAATCTGGGTGGTGGTCATACTGTTCGGAACAAATCATATTGACTGATGTGACTCTGTTCCCATAAATCTACACAAGCTTTTCATAAAGTAGACCACACAGTTCAAACACTTCCACCTGTTCCACCTTGTGACATCATGCAGTGATAATCCAGAAGTGCTCCTGTATGCTTTCACCTTCAGTGAAAAAGAGCTGAAAACCCTAAGTAAACCTTAGACCATTAATATCCAGTGCTTTTCAGAACAGGAATACGGTGCAAATATCTCCAGAATGAGCTCTGGAAATAAAAAATACACCAGTGTAGAGAAGGTTTCAACACTGGGAATCTGGACACCGTTTCTACAGTCCTGTCTTGGTCACAGTTAACTATAATAAGATATCAGAGATCCGCGGTCTAAGGTTCACCAGTGTCTCTTTCATTTACCCGTTTTTATGACGTAATTAACCTCCAAACAACAAACCAGGGACGTGTCACAAGCCCCGAATCAACTGGCAGCTCAAAGACGTGTTTAAACAAATACATCTGATCTATAAAAACATGCAACGTTCACATAAAGTAAATACAAACAGGATTTACAGGTTTAAGGTTTGGCGTTTCTTTAAGGGCTTCAATGACTTCTACTGGTTTAAATGTGTTAAAATAACGAATGTTCCGTGTCTTAAAGTTCGTGAGGAAAAGCGGAAAATGTTCAAACGATTCTTACCAAAAAGAGAAAACATCAGAAATGATGCTGTTTTTGGAAAATTCTTGCGTTAGCCTCACGTTAGCCGCTGCTGCTTCTGTTGTTGTTGACAGAGACCCGTCGCAGCTCGATGACGTAACACAGACAATAAAATCGCAAACAAAAACATGTTAATGCATTACGGAAAGCCTTTATAATGGACAATTTGATCTTTGAAAGTGATGTTAGCTATACGATGTCCGATGCTCTATTAAAAAAAAAAATTCCTCCTGTGGGCTCACCACCTGCAGAGGGGTTCATAGGGTCTGGGTCTGGTGCACAGAATAATGTGCAGCGTGATGCTCCCGCGACCCAGCTGGATTAAGCGGGAGAAAATGGATGGATGGATGGATAGATCCACGTTGATTCCTTCCAAATAGTGTATCGATAAAAAAAGGAATATACACTATCAAATCAAAAGAGCAAGACAAAAACTTGTTTACATTCTAATGATTCTCTAACTGTGACTCAAGTTAGTGGGATGATACCTGCTGTAAATATAAATTATGAAATTATACATTTTTCCAATATTTAAAACATTATTTCAACAATAAATCTCTATATTAAGGAGTTTTGGCCCAGTGTACAACATGGCCGCTGGGTAACAGTGATGATTGATTGTTTCATTCATTTTATTTCGAGTTTGTGCCAAGAGAGAAACTATTATCATATACTTACTACATATACATTGTAAACAGCAGATAAGCACTTTTCTCAAAAGGGAGAGGAATAGAATTCCTTTGTGTGATGTCAGAACTTTCAACCAGGATGTAAAATTGGCAACCTAACTAACTTAACTAAATCGTATATATAATCATTTTGAATGTGCCTTTTTGTATTGATACTTGCTTAAAAGAGGTATCTTGTTTTGAAACTAGTTATATTTTTGACCACCCAACTTCAGAGACACAGTGAGAGGACAAAAGACTGCATTGTTCTCTCATAAGGCTCAACACAACTCTGCTCTAGTCACATGCAACTTCAAAACAACAGTTCAGTGAGATGCGCTCTGATTGGTGGATGACTGAAAGTGTACAGTTGTCTCCTTAGTGACTGTCAACAGTCCTGATCTCCATTGAAACTGTAGAAACAGTGAGACTCGGTGTTCTGGCTCTGAAGGTATTTGGAGTACATTAAGTTTGTCACAATTTTCATCAAAGTATGAGATTTAGATTTAAATACATTAATTCAGTATAACTGACTTGTCATTTCATTATATTTCATATGACTTTATAGCTGCACTGTGTAACATTTTGGAAAGTTTTTTGTTCTAATGAAATTTTAATATTGCTTTGCCTGAACTTTCCACAGTATGGCATTAACTTATTTTTCTCCCCATTCAGTTACTACGAATTACTTCCAATTATTGCCCAAACTGATTTTATTGAGTCACCTGCATGTCTCCATGGAAAGTTTTATGTCATACTATGGAATATTCCAAGCAAAACAACAAAATGAACAATAGAAGGTTCAAAATAAAAATGCTGCATTTTAGTTTTGAATCAGATCTGTTGCTCTTTAATGTTCCTATATTTCAGACTCTCTGTGCCATAGGACCCTGAAGCATGTGGAGCTGTGAAAACTCAATGGATTCTCAGGTAAATAAAATCAAACTCTTCTCTTTTCCATGAACAATAGCCAAATCCACCAATCCACATTAACACTGAACTGGGGATGGCACTTTTGAATCATTCTTTATGTGAATGGTTGCAACTGAATCTCATTTTAATCTTTTTCCTTTCACATTTGTGCATTTTTAAATTGATTAACACAGCAACATGAATGAGAGCATTGTACACTAAAAAATACATTTGACATAATTATAGTTTCTTAAAAATATATGTATTGTTTTTGTAGTTTAATCTTTTATTTAGATAATGCATCATTTCAAAGGGTAAACACATTCCCACTCTCATTTCTTAAAAATCTGGGTTTATAGTTACAATGAGTTCTCGCATGTTCTGTTACATAAATAATTATGAAAAGAGCCAGATTTGAATCCCATACAGTAGCTGAAAATCTCAACCCTAATTAACACTTCAGATATCTGACAGTATGTCCCTGTCCCATCAAAACTATTGGGTTTGATGCTCTAAACCTGATTCCATTGTATTAAATGACAATACCAATACAGTTTGAATCTCTCTGAAACTTTCTGAACCTGTTTATCCCTCAGGACCAAACGGTCACATGTCTCAGGCCTGCCTCCTGTCCATCATCTCCTCTCAACTGGTCTGTCAATGAATATGTTTCTTTTTCAGTTTATTTTAATTAGGGCTGTTAAAGCTGCACGATGTAACTTTTCTAGTGGAGAGTCCAACACCTGTTTCCATAGAGATGTATGTTTCATAGCGTGACATTAATTATATTTATCTAATCTTATATGTTTTAATATATAAATTTTATATAGAAATGTATCTAGTTTTAGTATAATTTTTAGCCATGTGATTATACGTTTACTTAAGTACAAATTTCCACCCGTTTCTCAGGTCCCGAGTGGCTTCTGTCTCTCATCTCTCTTCTCTCCAAAAGTCAAATCCAGATGAGTTTTTCTCTGGAGCTGCAGTCCTCGCCCGAAACCAACAAGACGGATTCTACCACCAGGCAATTGTGGTCCACAAGGTCCAGGTGTGAGCCAGAGCAGGGGGAGGGTATCTGAGTCACTGGGAGGGCATCTGTGTTAACCTGTGCTGTGTTTGTCCTCAGAGCTGCAGGGGATTGTGGGTAGTGCAGTTCTGTGGCTCTCGACAGCTCCTCTCTGCTCTTGACATGGTTCAGTTTGATCAGAGTCAAATCAAATGTCTCAGACCTGGAGACACAGTCCTCTGCCCCATCAGAGTGGACTACAGCTCCCATCATGCACAGGGACCAGGGACCAGACCAGGATCTGATCCAGGACTACAATTTGGACCTGGGTCTGAGAGGTTTGGACCTGGGAGAGTGATCTCAGTGACACAGAAGAGCTCAGGTGGGAAGATATTAATACTTTGCCAGCATACTGGGGGTGTTCTACAACTGTGTCTCTGATGGAAGGT
>JACN01155189.1:0-12374 GCA_000787155.1 Scartelaos histophorus
AAAAAAAAAAAAAATTATAATAAAGCTGGTAGAAAAATGAATACAAATAAAAAATAAAAAATAAAGTAATCAGTAAAAAACAAATAAATGAAATAAAATAAAATACAAAATTATAATAAAACTGGTAGAAAAATGAATACAAATAAATAATGAAAAAAAAAATAACATAAGCAGAAAAAATAAATAAAGAGAAAAAATACAACATTATAATAAAGCTGGAAGAAAAATGAATACAAATAAATAATAAAAAAATAACGTAAGCAGAAAAATAAATAAATACAATGAAATAAAATAAAATACAAAATTATAATAAAGCTGGTAGAAAAAAAAATTAAGTTAAATTAAATGTATGCAATTTCACTTGCTTCCATAGTTTGGAAATAAGATAAAAATGGATTCCAGATTGTGTTCCATTTTTTAACTGAGAAAACTGTGGTGGCCGACGGGACCTGACGTCACCGTAAATGTTGCAACAAAGAACCGTGAAGCTGCCGGCGCCTCCTATCACTCCAGCGAACTTTTTTTTTGTTTTCATTTGTACTGAACTTACAATACAACACTGCCACCTTAAGCATATCACTGATTGAGAAAAAAAAATTAGAACAAAAAGCAGTAGGCGTATGTTGTATGTCGATGGTGGAGTCTATCTGCAATATGTCGTCTTGATAATAAGTGATAAAAGGTTACTCAAACAAGCTCAAATCACTCCAAATACAATAACTACAACATGCTTAACAGCTCTGAAAAGTTAAGTTTGCATAATATCTCCAGGTCATAAACCCATTTTTCAGCAACAAAAAACATTTTAACAGGAAGTCCCTAGACCTGTTTCTATTATTAATCCGTTTTAGATCAGTATTGCAGTTGTTTGAACACTAAACACCAGACCAAAAACATAACATGTGTTTTTTAAAGTGGAGAAAAGCTTCAAAAATGGGTCCCAAAAAATACCCATTGTTCATATTGGAAATGTTTCGGGTAGAATTGCATCTCAAGCTAAGAACAAGGCGAACCTTTGACCAAATGAGGCGAAATTATAACTTAAGAATGAGAACACCCCGTCCACACAGAGATGCTGAAACTCCCATTTTCTTATAGTGTATTCAGTCCGTCTATAAAAACAGCAGGACTCGAGTGAAGTCTTGTCTGTAATCTTTCATTAAAATGCTTGCAAACGTTGAAGCATTTTGTTATTTTAAAGCTGTCAAGGAAATTAAATGTTTATTTTTATGACATACCCACATCTATTTTTTATTTTTCTAAAGCTATGATAGTAGTGACAACCTAATAATTAGCAATACTATAATTTATGTATTAAAAAAATCAGATGGATTTTCTGCGTACATAAATAAACTTTGATGAGGCAGATTAAATAAGGTTAAAAACAATTGATGTTAGCATTAAGCAAGACGTGGTTTGAAGTTATGGTAATCTAAAATCAAATGGTAGCTTTAAAGTGCACATGACATGACTTTTTTTTGGTTTTGTCTTAACTTATTTTGTAATTTTGACTTGAGTTTTTTCGGATAGTACCTGTTGGAATTGATAGATTTACACTTATCAGGTAGTAGTTTGTGAGGAAAAGTAGGAAAATGTGTTGAAAAGTTTAGGAGTTCTAAAACATATTGTCAACATTGCATTAGTAAGACATCTTCAGAGCTCAAAATGCTCTGTTCCACCTTGTGATGTCATGAAGTTATAATTTCAAACTTAAAATGCAACAACTGTTTTTTGCAACCACATTTGTAGTTCAGTTTGTAGATGATTTCTCCACTGATCCAAAAGGTGGCGGTGGGTAGAGCGGCCAGATCCACTGACCCACAGGAATACTCTTGTTGTGTCTTTGAGCAAGACACTTAACCCTCGTTCCCAGTGTCTTCAATCTAAAGAGATTTGAGAGCCTCGATGGTGCCGCCATGAAGCCGTAGTTTCCAAGTTAACAACTGCATTTTATCTCACCTGCCATTAGAGAGACTCAGAATTACATCTTCAGCACCCAAAATGCTCTGTTCCACCTTGTGATGTCATGAAGCTGCAGACTCATCCAAAAGTTTAACACCATTCACACTCAAGAAAGACGTTTTCTGAGCCTTTAAACATTAATCAAACAAAATGCTTCCTAGTTTTCATTTAATTTTTGTCTATCCCTAATAAGTCCTGACCTTTCATTAAAAAAATTACCGTATTTTTCGGGCTATATTATATACCTGAATAAAGTTCAATTTATCCGACACGCGTTTTGTTTCGCTTATTGTGCCTTATAATCCGATGCTCCTTATGTGTGGACAATGACACAACTGACATTATTTGATACTGCGCCTTATAATCCGGTGCACTTTATAGCCCCAACAATACGGTAATTTACAATAACTCTCAGTTGTAGCTAACACAAAAATACAAGTTTAACAGTTGGGTGATTTGGGCATCAAACATGCCCGGATCCCTCTCAACATTGTTCAGTTTTAACACAAAAATACAAAACCTGAAATCTGCATGGTAATGGTGGCATTTTGGGTCCTTGTACAGCACACGGCAGAACTACCGGTATGTTGCACAGTCGCCCTATATGTCGCCAACATATTACTCCTCCTGACTCGCCCACTAATACGTTATTAGACTAATGTGGACAACATCAAATCGGTTGGAGGTTAAACACAACCAAAGGTCACACATAAGGCCACTGGATTATAAGATGCTCTGTAGTGGCGCCTTATAGTCCGAAAAATACAGTATCTATGTTTTAGTTCAACCTGTAAACTTCAACGCTAACTTGAAAGAAGACTGGATTACAATGCACAGTAGCCTAAAGCACAACCATCCCGCTGCAGAATGACATGTTTTGATTTATTTAATGAAAAGGTAAAAACACACTGGAATGTACTAGCATGAGCCGTCTCCTGTCTGGGATCTTTTCGGGCTGCGTTCAAAAACACTTCTGTCGTTTTAGTAACCCTGCTCCATTTGTTTGCACTGTCCGCTAGCAACTCATCCTTGTATGCCGCCTCCTCTGACTGACACCATGTTTTGAGACCAAATATGGCCGCTCGGCTGGGCATCGCATTCCCGTCTTCATTGGGGAATATCGCTCTCCAATGACGATAATTGCCGAAGGCGTCTCATATCTTGCGTTTTCGCTTTTTTAAACGCAGACAAAATAAACGGATCGGCATGTATTCGTGTGGGAGAGTGTAATTGCTTGTACGCATATTTTCAATTCAAATAAAGATGGGTAATTAAGACAGTGCATGTGTTGTGTGGGGATAGATAAATGCGTGTGGTCTTTCCAAAAACGAAAAAAGAAAAAGACAGAGTAGGAGGAGGATTTCGCCATCGGCAACCAAATAGTGAAACGTGTAATCAGTGCTGGAGACAGTTGTGAAAAATGAATTGAAATGACAGAGAGTGGAACAGTGGGTTTTTATGTGGTGGTTTTGAGTGGCAGCAGAGATGGTATCGCAAATGAGTGACAGATGACAGCTTTTTTACTGTTTTCCTTCATAAAACTGAAACTTGTTATGGTTTCATCAGTAGAACTTTTGATATTAGAAGCTGTGTTGGCTGAAAAGCAGAAAGAAAGAAAACTTACACTGTACTTAAAGGTCCTATATGACACAAAATGGATTCTAGTGAGCGTTAAGCTATGCTATAACGCTGCTACCTTCTCAAAAATATACCCAGAGTTGTGTACAATTTTAAAATCAATTCAATATTTAACAGGTAACCAGTGGAGCTGGACTGGGATGGTGTCTCTTTTTAGAACCGGTAAAAAAATGGCAGCAGCATTTTGGACTAACTGTACCGTATTTTTGGGGCTATAAAGTGCACCGGGTTATAAGGCGCAGTATCAAATAATATGTCAGTTGTGTCATTGTCCACACATAAGGAGCATCGGATTATAAGGCACAATAAGAGAAACAAAACGCGTGTCGGATAAATTGAACTTTATTCAGGTATATAATATAGCCCGAAAAATACGGTAATTTTTTTAATGAAAGGTCAGGACTTATTAGGGATAGACAAAAATTAAATGAAAACTAGGAAGCATTTTGTTTGATTAATGTTTAAAGGCTCAGAAAACGTCTTTCTTGAGTGTGAATGGTGTTAAACTTTTGGATGAGTCTGCAGCTTCATGACATCACAAGGTGGAACAGAGCATTTTGGGTGCTGAAGATGTAATTCTGAGTCTCTCTAATGGCAGGTGAGATAAAATGCAGTTGTTAACTTGGAAACTACGGCTTCATGGCGGCACCATCAAGGCTCTCAAATCTCTTTAGATTGAAGACACTGGGAACGAGGGTTAAGTGTCTTGCTCAAAGACACAACAAGAGTATTCCTGTGGGTCAGTGGATCTGGCCGCGCATTGCAGTCGTCCAGTCTATTGGTCACAAAAGCGTGAATAAAGTGTGTTTCAAAGTTATCGCGTTTTAGGATTTGTTTTGTCTTAGTTGAAAAAAGCTAGTGCCAAAGAATCCTGCAAAATCATAGGTTTGTAAATTGTGATACTATATATTCAATGTTAAGTATCACTGGAAAATTGGTCAACAGTATCACTACCACATTTCTGCACTACGGCAACTTACTGCCATCCAGCTGCCAGCAAATATTTTACAGCGTGCTACAAAAATGGAGTACGCTATCAACCGAATCCCCCATACGTGTCAAAGTATGTATGAACACGACTGTGGCGCATATTTCCGTCTACTTTAAAGCCTCGGCGTACACTCCAGGAGCTGTGCCTTTTATCATATCGAGAATCAGAGAATCCGTGTATCTTTACCCACGCTCCTCATCTGTGTTTGATGCTTTCCATGAGACAAAGGCTTCCTCTGGGGACCCTCCTCCTCTTCCTCCTCCTCCCCTACATAAGACAAGTACATAGACTTAAGACACTGTTTACACATCTGCATACACCACAAAAGCTGTTGGATTATTTATGGTCTCTGCTCAGACAGGAGTAATTTCCCATGAGGCCTATTGTTTGGAGTAAATATCTCTTCCAGTGTATTTGTATATTAAATATTTTGGGTCCGGTCGAGCCATGTTTGATTAAGTCTGTGGGGATCACTCTGATAAAGCAGGCGCTGTTTATGCGTAGTTTTACAATAGCGAGTGGGGTTATCAAAAAATGTTAGGACTAAAGGAGCGCTACATTTTTTATGTCTTAAAACTTAAAATAGTTCATGCAGTGGCTCAAAGTTATTCCTCATTTACCTTTTGCGTTCAGGGTGTCCTGATTATGCACGTGATGGGTTTATAAGCGCTTTTCACAACTTTCAGAGGCGAGAGTGGAGTTTTCGTAAAGCTAATCATCACTAGCATGCTAACAGAGCTCGTTCTGGTTCTCGGACGTTAAAATGCACGCAGCAATCTCAAAAAACACACCTGACAAACTAGAAAGAAAAAAAAAAAAACAGATCAAGTTCGTTTTACGATGGTCCGTCCATGTGATGAATACAAATGTTCATGGTCTTTTAGGTATTTGATTTTCAACAAAAAAAAGGTGAGTGTGAGTAATGCCTGTCCGTCCATGGGGGTGGATCTCTCTCCTTCACTGGTTCTCCTCGAGGTTTCTCGTTTTTTTTCCCACTGAGTTTTTCCTTGCCGGAGAAGGAGGGTCTAAGGACAGGAGATGCTGTGACAATTATCCATTTGTCTGCTTGTTGTTGGACATTTTGCAATTTTTATTTATATTATTTTTCTTATTCAGCTTCATTCGCTGACATCTTTGTTTGCTAATTTAACAATTTTCTGAAGCCCGCCGAGATAACTGTTGTTGTGATTTTGTGCTATACAAAAATAAATTGAATTGAATTGGTCCAAAGTTATTACCTTATGGAGTCAGTAGAGCATCCCAATTCACCGCGATGAATTTTAATAAGGATAGCGACAACTAGCATGCTAACAGCGCACTTTCTGGTTCATGGACATGGACAAGAGCTGTTCTTGCTATATTTCGGTCCTGGGGCTTAACAGAAAATGAAAAAATTAAAGGTAGAGATGAAGTTGCCAGTCGAGTTGGATAATGCTCACGGTGCAACAGTGGTTCAGTGGTTTGAGCGCCTGTCAACCAGCTCATAGGTTTGATTCCTGCTTTGACCAATTTCTGCCGTGTCCTTGGGTAACTTAGGCACGACACCAAACGTCCCTTGTGTAAATGTGTTTGTTGGAAGGCGCGAGTGTGCACATTGGCTTCTGACAGTCTACCCCAGGGCAGCTGTGGTTTTTGACAAGTTTGTACTGTTTGCTGATGATTCTCAAGACTGCTCTATACTTTAGGGCATTTAAAAAAGACCACAGGAGCTGATAGTCTATTTTGTCCCGGTTTATTCTTGGCTTTATTCTGGTCTTGGCCTGGTTCTGTTCTGTTGTAGCTTCAGCTGCACAACTGGTTCCCTCAGAAATACAAATGAACTGTAGGTATTGCAAATAAAGTTGGATAAAAAAACAAAAAACGCATTTGCTGGTCCATACCCAGATATACACTACAAGTCAAAAGTTTGGACACACTTTTTCATGTATTTTTTATTTTTTTTTTCATTTACATTGTAGATTCTCAGTGAAAGCATCAACATAACTATCTAAGGACACATGTGCATGCAGCAAACAAAAAATTTGATCAGAATAATTTTGTAAAATAGCCACCCTTTGCTTACACTTTTGGCATTTCTACTGTATATGGGTCATTGACATGACATGTGTCCACTTGTTCATTTCTTCAGTTAAAAAAGGTTCAAATTTCACAATAATTCCCCACATACCTGTAGAACCTCTGACCTCCATGGAACTGATGCATTTTTTCAGAAATCATGAGTTATTCTGCATGTTTTTTGTACTTAAAATGTTAAAATGTCATGTGGTGTGACCATCCACCCTTAACTGCTGATTTTTAAACTTCTTTAAAATGACTCAAAATCTAATCGCATTTATTTTCTTTCTTTTTCGGCATATTTTCATATTTAAGTGTGTCCATTTTTTTTAAATATCATGTTTTCAATTATGTTCATATGACTCAGAACTTAGATTAACATCCGAACCATGTTTTAGAAAATAAGGTTATTAAGGTTATTCTCGGTCGCACCAAATGACATTTTTTAAGGTCGTGGCCAATTCATGTAGATAAAAAAAAAAACACACAAAAAATGCTTCATATAAATGTAAAACATAGGCATTGTAAATACTTGGAAAAGTTCTTTATACATCATTGATCCATATATAAATGGACATAGCTATCTCACTAGCTGCCGCAATCCAAATTGGAAGTTAGCATGGGGGGGGCTTCTACTGGCTCCTTCTAGTCTTGACTCCCATTGACTTACACTGCAATATTGTCGCTCTTCTCACTTTAACTGCTGCAGTTAGCCTCATTTTGGTCTTAAAATGTTTGTATTAACCCTCTCTACATGATCCTGGTGTTTGTATTTCACCATTTTGTCAGTTCAAAAAAAAATCCTAATCCCATTTGACTGGAGCTGTGAGTGATACCATGATACCACGTTTTCTTCGCCCATTTATTTTTACTGTCATGATCTTGATATGGTATAACTGTAAAGTGAAAACCATTTCAGGAGACTTCATCAAGGCTATGGGTTTGCAGTGCAGAAAAACACATAAATCTAATATGTCTTGCATTATATCTTCTGCGTGTTTATCAAATGTTGAAAGAAAACTTACTGGTACTGCATACAAAACAGTCCTGCAATCAATCAATGTAACTCTGAACAATATAATACTTATCCATAGCTACTGTATGTTTAACTTCTCTCCAGCGCTGTTTAAAAGCTTAATGGTATGAGCATATCAAATAAAGGAGAAGGCCTCATTACTGCCTGAGTCAAATCACTATTGACAGAGTCTGTTGACATTTAGCTAATTATGAAGTGCAGCTACTGTTGAAACACAACTCGATATCGAATATGTCAACAGACGGAGGATTCAAATGAAGCGTTTTCCATTCGCACCATCACGACGCTTGGGTTCTTGGGAGAGGAAGGCCTGGACCTGAAGGGTCACCACCTCTGAATTTACTTCTCAAATGTGAATTGTGTAACTTTTCTGGTAAAGGGTTCGTGCTTTTCTTCATGGAGATGTTATTGGTTTGTCTTGAATGTTTCACCGGATGGTATTAAACCTTAAATCTACATGGAGCCCAAACCACACCAAACTACAGGTCAGATCTTTGGAGAGGCGACCCCGCTCACAGTCAGAACACCTTTTTCAAGCTATTTTTGAGCTTTAAAACCAGCTCTAATTGAATAAATATAAGGAATATTCCAGGCAGAGCAATGCTATATCCATAGCAACAAAAAGGTGATGAACCCCCAACCAAAAAGTTCATCTTCAACAACTTTGCTTATTCATATTTTTCTCAGTTTGAGTCCTTAGTGATATGCTTGGCTTCTTGTTTGTATCTTGACCTAAGTTTAAAAAATAAAAATAAAAAATCACCACACAAGACAAAATAAAACATGGCCATGTTTAAGAAAAAAATGTGCTTTTACCTAAATTATTCACTATCCCCATAGCTGTGTGGAAGGTGGTGAACTGATCCAGATTATTACATTATTTATAAGGCCTCACTTTTTCCCTCTCATTAAAGGTTATAAACTGTCTGACATGTTCATTGTTCACGATAAAAAACTGATAAAGAGGCCGTGCGTGGTCAGGGTATCTCTGAGTCAAAATTCAACACTCTAAAATTTAAATATAAAAAGAAACAAGGGAATTTTTCAGTCAGTGAGAATAAAAGTGAAATTAAAAAACAGTTGTTGGCACTAGAGCTGGGAATCATAGGTTAACTCATGATACGATATTATTATGATATGATTTATTGCTGTTTTTTAAGAACCAAATATATTTTAGCGCCAATATTTCTTTGTTAAACCACCACTTGGGCAGAGTTATTGAGAAATTCATATATTGGAATCATCAAAACAGTGAATATGTCAAGTGTATCACATAAACAAGTTTCCTTCTACTTAAATAAGCAGAAGAATTGTCGTGCGGTTACAAAAATATTGCTAAAAGATACCCCAAAATACTTGCAATATATTAATACAGCAGCTCACGATAATATTATATAACCAAATTGAGTATCAGTAGTATCGATGCTTTGCACACCCCTAGTTAAGACCATGAACATAAATTTATTCAGCCTGCGTTCAGTTTTTATGATGTGAACTATAAAATAATCAGACTGCATCACTTCACACATGTGTCCTGCAAAAAGAGCTGCCGTCCTGTATCATGTCAGTGTTTTGTAGGATTTCAGTAGACTTCAGGATCTCCCGGGTTACTAGGCTGGTCGTATCAACATACTTAAGTTTGAACCATTTCTCGTCATTTACACACTCACTTTCATTTAACGCAGGTCATTAAGACGTATCACAACAGTGCTAGCTTCATATTAACCGTTTAGACAATGGGGTTTTCTGCACTCCAGCTGCACACTTATCCGCTGTGTTGATGAACAGATAATCCGCCTATAGGATATTACTTGTGGGCTATTATAGTTTTGGTAATATCTTAATTAAACACCAACATTTGTTAGTATATTGGCTGAACCGAGCCCGTTGTATTCTTACACTCTTATCACTATTACTGCTTCTAGTAAGATAAGATAGGATAAGATATGATTTGCCTTTATTAGTCCCACAGAGGGGAAATCCCAGTGTTGCAACGCACAGTTCAAGAACAGCAGGAAAATGGTAACATGCAATAAAACAAGATATAGATAATGGCTTAAAAATAATAATACAAAAAAAAATAGTGCAGCATATGAACAGAATAAATCTCAGTAAAGTGACTTCAGTATATTATAATGTTATTTACGGTAAAATGACTGTTTATGTACAGCAGGATTAAACAGGATAAGTATCAGAGTAACATAAGTGAATTGTATCAGAGATGTTCTACATGGTCTTCAGTATTGCACATAGATATGGTTGAATGACACATGGCCTGATCAGCCAGAAATGAACAAATGAAGCCATTAGGAAACGTGGATGTGTTGCTAACAGGGCGATGCGTTTTTTTGTGAACCTAATTTGACTGCAGAAAGAGTCCACTGATGGTATATGGACTTAAAAACTGTGCAAGAGTTTTTACCTATGATGCAACAATCCAGGGAAAATTCGAACAGACCATTTTGAGCTTTGGATATGTTCAAAATGACTAATAAACCAAGATTACTCAGACATGTGAATGAAAAAAACAGCTCCCGTTACGTCCGTGACGAGGAAACAACACATATAATAATAACACAAATCATAAAACGGTGTGATGTGCCCATTAAAAAACAAATTCGTCACCTACCAGCCTTATCTCAACTTACACCATGAAATAAAACATAAAACACTTCAGAGCGATAGAAGCTAACGCGTAACCACGGCAACCACATCCGTCCCTATCTATCACCAGCCAACTTTTATCATTAAATCGCTATCTGCTTGCTTTTGAGTCGTATTTCTGACACTTAATACCAGGGAGCACTTATAATTTAACGACCTTTATCTGACTTGATGAATTGACATTTAAAAGATGACGCACGGGTTCTGAATAGACTCCCCGATAGCCGCTGTAAAACTTGATTTAACACTCGGGGGGGGTTGATGACATGAAATTCCACCTTGAATCCGATCTGTCCCCGCCCTAAAACAAATGATCATTCCGCAGGCGTGCGCAGAAGGTCACGGGTTGCCAGATATGTTGTTTATTTCCCCGCACGGAGCCCAGTTGCATCATCAGCACATGCCTTCCATCCGAACCGCTAACTCTGCGGTGGGAGGGTCACAAACTCATCGCTCACGTGGCCTGCGAAATATGCGTTCAATTGGTTTCATGTGAGCGGTGGGTTCTCGTGTTTATTTATTTCCAAATCAAATCTAATAGAGAAGGCAAACATTATAGCTACCTTATGAGCGAAAGTGATGCAACCGTAATGAAAGTTTAAGCAAAATTAAATCCTCATTGTGATTACATAGTTCATAAAGCAATGTACATTTAGAATAATCTTGTTTAGAAGTTTCGGTTTTGCAATTTGCATTTTGAAACGGTGGAATGTTAAACCCGTATAATGAATTGTGCACAGTGCTGTAAGTTCATTGGTTTCAGCTTCTTCCTATTGTTAGTTTACAGTGACATTTCTCCGGGGGTATTGCATAGTCAAACAAAAATAGGCCAAAAATGACTCCCTTTTGCTGTTTTTCCATTAAACGTTGCTTCCTCAGGCTTAAAACTCCATGTTTTCGCTAAACCGGTCGTACAAATAATAATTATTACAGTTTAAGGTGCTCTCTACAGGCAGTTGGTATCAGGATTTCGTATATTTATGGAGAATTGTCGTGTGAGAACATGGATTTAGGCAAGTGGAATGAGCATTACCCAGAATCTTACAGTTAACAGTACAGAGGGTTTGAATGGAGAGATCGCTAAATTACTGAAACATGCATGGATGACATCTAAAACCTTTTCAGATGCGTTTTTGATGAGTGAACAATATTATAACTTGATAGAAACACAACGAAAAAATGTTTGCACAATACGGCCTTTTAATAAAATCAATTAAAGCTCTTTTTATTGTTCAAAAACACCTAAAATGTTAAAATTGACTCTCGTAGACTCAATTTCAATATCTTCTCAGGATTTAAATGAGTCCAATCTGTTCTAGGGTTGATTTAACCTTTCTGGAAATGTTGATTAAGTAACACTTGATTTTGGGGTTAAACAAGAACTTTAACCCAGAGTTATATTCATGTTTTGAGACTAAACTGATCACACTGTGTAGGATTAGCCTGATTTAGCTAAACAACACACAGAGATGTTTTATTTTATTGAGTTAATTTAAGATAAAATTATGTATTGTGACTTATTTTAGAATTTATTATTGCTATTTACATTTTTACTCTCTTTACCTTGTGGATCAATAAAGTTTGTCTAAGTTTAAGGTACCAAATTAACACTAAGGGAAGTTGAATTAGCATCAACCATATCAACCCTGGCATATAACTCCAACCCCCATTTAACACTTTCTGGGTTAAAAACAACTCTGAATTTTAACCTTCTAGTTTTTGCTGTGCCGTCTTCGCAGATCCGAGTTGTAAATTGGCCCAATTGTGTCATATGCTTGTCTTCATATAGATAAATATGGTTAATGGAGATAAATATGGTTAATGTTGAACTTTGGAACATTCCAGGAAAAGTGATAAGTGATAACCCTAACTTAACCCTAACCTTAACCCATCTCACCAGAAAGGTCAGAGTGTTTAAATAGTAAAGTGTGTGTAGATAATTTTCTTAAGCCAACATAAGTACCGCCTTAAACAGTCAGCACTTTTCAGGCTCTTTTACTCAGTGCACTGCAAACCTGAACAATTAAG
>JACN01104900.1:0-15622 GCA_000787155.1 Scartelaos histophorus
TAAATACATATATAAATACATAAATAAAAATAAAATACAAATAAATAAAATGTAAGTTAGTCTGTCATTACAATGTTTTGGCCCTATCTACCAATATGCAAACCAGAAAAAAATGCAACTATGGGAACAGCTCGGTCCATTTTCCACGTTTCCCTCACTCACCTCTGTTATGATCGTGGACGTGTACACGCTGGTGTCATACTCCCACCCGTCTAAACAGGGCTCAGTCTCCACACTCGATATGTTCACGTCTCCGGGTTCCAGTCCCCTCTGTGAAAACTCCCGTAGCACATGCAGCTTGTACCGAGCGCACCGGCTCGGGACCGCGGCGCCGCTTTCCCCACTGCTCTGCTCCAACTCCAGCGGGATGCTGCGGTTCATCCACGCCGCGCTCAGGTCCGCTTCTGCGGGGATGTGGCAGCGGTGACTTGGTGTGTCTCCAAGGAACACTATGGACAGTCCGGTAAAGCCGTTCGGGACGACGGTCAAGGAGAGGAGAATGAGCAGGCGCCACTGGTACGGGCCCCATTCACCCAAAAACGCAATGGATTTGTCGTAGTCGTAGTCTGTCATGGTTGGTAATGCGCACGGTTTTGCGCACGGTTTTACGCACAGACGAGAGCGGCCAGGAGACTATAGAGAACATTTCCAAAGCTGAGTTTTGAAAGCGACAATAATCCCTCCCACTCGTGTCTTCAGAGAGCACACTATAGTTACGCACACTATAGTTACTGAGTGATAGGGCTGCTGGAATTTACATTTATGATGGACACACATCTGAGGATCGGATCATGATTAACACAAGAACCTCACCATGCATTTATTTCTAGTGCTGAAACCACAAACCCTGAAACACGATTAAACCGAACAAAACCATTTAGACTGACCAATGTGTGAAAGAAGCTGCTATCTCTTGACACGCAAACAAAAACTTTTCCACTTGTCTAAAAGTAAGTTTTAAGTAATTGGTTGTCATACTGGGGGCGGGGACACCTTGCGGTCGCTATCAGAACTGTGTCTGGTCAGGTCAGAAAAACAGACCACCTGTGCAGATCAAACTGCAAAATGTGAACAGAGGCTTATCCACAAAGTTCAACATTTCTTTTTTCCACTTTACACACACAGTAAGTGATGTCTTTTTCTGGAGAAAACTCTGGATCTGAAATGTAAATGTCTCATGGAGCTGACTGAATCCCCAAGCGTCTGTTACTACTGTAAAAGTACTTGACCTACTGAAATATAGGGTTTTATTTTATCTTTAGAATAATTTTGGTTTATAGACTTTCTACAAAATGTAACACCTTCCATCTTGTTTGTTCATCTCCTCAGGCGTGTCAATAATATTTACAGACAGATACAATCAGAGCAAATTTCTCTCTCTTGAAATGTGCCACACCTTCTATTGTTTTATCTCCACATGTTCATCCTGAAGCCAAACCAACTCATAAAATCATCAGGGGCAGCCTGCTCACACCTCACCATGTGACCTATATTCACTTTGTAATGTTTGATGTTTTTGTCATTCTTGTATAAATACTGCAAACTCAGAGGCTCTGGGGGTTTGGTAGAAGAGGCTCACACTCAGAGAGACTTACTTCAGATCCTTGTCTTTGCCATATTTGTTGCAACAAAGAACAAGAGCAATCTGAGATTTCTGATCTCCAGCAAGGGATGACGTGGACACAGAATCCAGATCTGGATGCGGATCATCACCAAAATTTTGTGGAGTCGTCCCTGCACCAAGATCTACCTCTGGTGACAATTTCACGAAGATCCGGCCAGTAGTTTACGAGAAATCTCACTAAGATTGTATATCCAGATCCAGATTCCAGGTCCGGATCCGGGTCATCACCAAAATGTAATGGAGTGGTCCTTGGGCCAAGACCTACCTCTGGTATATCACAAAGATCCGTCCAGTACTTTCCAAAAAATCCTGTCCACAGACAAATAAATAAATAAATAAACCGATTCAATCGCATAATCTCCTTGGCGGAGATAATAAACCTACTTTCTATTCTATAACTCACAAGGCTTTGGAAATGGATTTTTGTAAGAAAAATAATTTCCACGACACCTACAATGCAGATCATATACTATTACCTAATGAACTAACTCTTAAATCACTCAAATAAATTCAGCACAGGTCGACACTGGAGCTGGGCCCTCATCCCTGTGCCCCAGAGCCCATGGAGAGGAGGCTTCTGGGCAGCGCTCACATACAGCACGTGCTACTAAAGCACGTGTTGATTGGAGCTCACATTCAGTGGCCTTTTGCTGTTAGTTTTCTTCAAATATGTTAATGTGTGATCTGGTTCTCAGGGGAAGAACCAGAGAATCATATTTCACACAGTAAGAAATCCTTCTTAAGGCACCCCTATTGCTATGTTATGTCCTAATGTCATTTCCTCGTCACAAACAGACCTTTAGTTGAGTTTTGTTTCATTCACAAGTGTTTCACACACAAACCTGTAGAATTAGACTTGAGTTCTTTTCTCAAACTGAAAACACTGTTCTGCCTTGTGATGTCATTTGGTAATACAGCACAGGAAGTGCTCCACTGTGTTTTAAAACTCCATACACCCTCACTAGAATTATTTGGATAGTTTCAGACATATTTAAAAATATGAATTAGTCAGTAGTGCTTGGATATGTGGGAGACAGGGCATCAGTGTGTGCAGGATGAAAAAAATGTAGTTCCCCTAAATGGACTCAGGTATTACTTAATTCTTGGTAGTGTTATGTGTGAAAACACCATGTTTACAATGCATACAGAACCCTGCTCCATCTGAGAGTGATACCAGTGCATTCTAATAACTAACAGTGTGATTATACAACTCAAGTCTGGTCCAAGGTCCACTCTCCTTTAACAGAGCTGCATTGTTCTAAAGGTCTCTAGACCTCTGCAGCTGTTACCTCCACAGTGACATTCACTTCTATGTTACTTTTTATTTTCAATCATAATTAAAACATTAAGGAAAATGTTCAAATATAATGAAAATAAATTGCAGGTCAAAGAATAAATTGCAGGTCAAAGCGTAAACAGAAACATGAGACCATAAAACTGTCCTGAGCTCATCTCAGCCAATCACAGAGTCCAAACGTCCATCACATACATGTTTACGACAGGTTCAAAAAGTCAGATGTGTCTCTAACTTTTTAGAAATAGATTTTGAAATTTTATGACCATGAGCAACAGCATTTGTGGCCCCATGAGGAGCAGCTTAAATGAGGCTCAAAACTATTACTGTAACAAAGTTAATTTGCATCCTTGGCAATTTGAGCAGCTGTATGGACTTTATGCTGCGTTCATGTGGTCCTCTGGAACTTCGAAAAAAAAATTTTTTGAGATGAAAAATGCAATCTCAAAAAATTGGAAACACAATCAGGATCTCAAAGATTGAAAAGCAGCTGCCTGATGTCCACACCTGACCTCAGGCGGAGATGGACCAAAATCTGCTGATTTGTGAAAACATTTGAAACATTTGAGTTCTTTGACTAAACAAGACTATATTTAAGACTTTGTTGTCTGCTGTTCAGATTATTGCAGGAAAGACCCACCACTACTCTTGAAATAATTAAAGTATTTTCCATTCATTCGACTGGCGCACTTACTGTGATGGAAGTGTGTGTGATTGAGGTGGGTGCTATGGACAGAATAGGGCACCGATCTAGTACTCAAGTCCCGGACTTGTGTCTCCACAGGTTCCATTGTTTTGTTAGTTTAAAGCTTATCTAATGAAACTGCAGATGAGCAGAATCCAACCAGGATCATGTGCTAGTGGAGCGTGGCCCACTGGCCACAGTCTACGGCCTCGACTCAAGTTTGGAGACCCAGGACTCAAACTTGGGAATGGTTTAAGCTCTAAAGTTACTTAGCAGAGGGTCAGATGGAGAGGGGAGAGATTCAGATGGAGAGGGTCAGATGGGGAGGGGAGAGGGTCAGATGGAGAGGGGAGAGGGTTTGATGGAGAGGGGAGAGGGTCAGATGGAGAGGGGAGAGGGTCAGATGGAGCAGAGGAGAGGGTGAGAGGACTATTACTATTCACAGACAGCTCCTAAACACTCTCATGTGTGGTGCAGTTTAAGTGGTTAAAATGTTTAGCAGGAGCTCTAATGCTACTTAGCAACATTTGAGCCCCACGTGCTCGTCTTTGGACTGTTTAAACGTGAAGAATGTTGTGGAGGAAAAAACACTTCCAGCTTCATGTACTGAGGGCTACTCTTCATTTAGTTTAGCTGGAGAACAGTGAACATTTTCACCTAATGAATTTGATAGTATTTATTGTATTTATTTGACTTCCATTTAATCTTGACACAGATATTCGTCCTGGAGTCAATGACCTATAGTGCATGTTTTTTGGGTTGATGAGGTAAACCGTCAGAGTGCCCAACGGAAACCCGCCCACACAATTTTAGCTTTAGAGAACGGTGCATGTTTGGACTGTCGACTATCAACGCAAATAGGATTTTAAAATGGCAATAATTTATTTATTTTTTTTCTGTCATTGAAATTTAATTTGACATTGTATCTTAATTTTGCTCTGCTTGTTTTTGCACTTGGTAAGTTTTTGTTTCATTTCTAGAAGTTTTTGAGCAGTAGATTACAGTAACAGAATTTTTAAAATATTTTATACGTAATATGACCATTTTGTAGTCTGCTATTCCACTGTATTTATCAAACCACACCTATTGTACATTTAGATTAGTCGTAAAGAAATTATAATCTTTCATATTGCTAAAAAACTTCTTGCATTAATTTCACTGTAACTTAGTCTGACACCATCCCACTCACAGGGGCCCTGCAGTCTGCCCCCTGCCTCCTCCATTGTCCCAAACCGTCTCCGGGCTGCACGTTTTCACATCTGCCCCACACTGGAATTATGTCGGACTTTGACGAGGACACTGCCTTTTTGGGACAGACCGGGCCCTATTTCTGGACAACGTTTTTTCTTTTGAACACCGTCTTCATTTCCACCGGCTTCAACGGACTTTACATGGTGTTTATAGGCTCCACTCCCAAACACCACTGCCTGATTCCTGATGTGAACCTGACGGAGGAGTGGAGAAGTGCCATTATTCCTGTGAAATTAATAGACGGAGAGATAGTGGAGAGTCAGTGTAGCCGGTATAGCTTAGGAATCGCAAGGAACTTGTCTGAAAATGGTTTAGTTCCTGGAAAAGATGTGAATCTGTCAAGTTTGAGCCAGGAGCCTTGTTTGGACGGATGGGTGTACAGCAAAGAAATCTACCAGTCCAATATAGTGACAGAGGTATGTATGTTTGTGTTAATTTTGTTGACCAATATGTTTTTAATTTCACATATATGTACACAAAAATGCATAATAGTAATGAAGCCTGAAACTTAGATTAGAAATGTTTTGTGCTTGCTTATATTCATACTTTTTAATCAAATTTAAAGATCTTATATTATGCAAAACTGACTCTTGTGAGCTTCTAGTCATGTTATAATGTTTTTACCTCCTCAAAAACAGAGCTGTAGTTGTATTTTGTTTCACTCACACTTGTTTGAGTAACGCTTTATGATTACTCTAGATTTATGATTAGCCTTTGATGTCATGCAGTTATAGTTTTCAAGTTAACTAATACTTTTTTTTAACTTTAGTTCAATAGTGACTGGCAATTCTGTGGCTAAAACTATTTAAATTATTCTAGTGAAGCTGTATGGAGTTTAAAAACCCAGTGGAGCACTTCCTGCAACGCCTCAAGATAGCGTGTATTCTGTCTGAGAGAAGAACTCATCGTAAATATGCAGAGTGTGTGTGTTAGACATGTTTGTGACAAGGAAACAACATTTAACAGATCAGAAAATAGTGTAACATGTGCCCTTGAAGGAATAACCGTCTAATTAAAGCAAAAATAAAACCATTTGAATCAATTTGACACCAGCAAATGCCATATTGTGGATCATGCCGAGCAAAGGGTGATCAAATCTCCATGGCAACAAGATGGTAACGTACTGTACACTCAGGACCCAGGAAAGTTGCAGGGTGTAGCTGGTTGCAGGTGACACAGTGTGAATAATACTGAAAATAGTAGGCTGATAGTACTGTAATAGTTCTTTATAAATATGTAATAATGTTTTGCTTTGCCTTATTTTGTTTCTTATGTTGTCAATATGGCAAAGACCAATATTTAACTAAGTTAAAACAACATTTTGCTTTATTTGAGTAGATTTAAAGTAAAATTATCGACTAATGAAAGAGTGAATGAAGAATGAAGAGTTGTTGTTTTTTTTCGTATTTTAAGCATAACAAGATGTATTTTCATATTTTAAGTATGAAAAGTCTTGTTCCAAGATCATTATGCTTGTTAAAAATGTCATCTTAACATGGCTAGATTTTAGTTTTTGCACTAAATCATGATTGCAATATTTCGCAAAACATATAAAAAACTGACTTTGATTACAAAATATATGTGATTATATTGGTGATTTGACCCTGTGATTGCTGTTGTTGTTTTGTTTTTGTTTTTTCAGTGGGACCTTGTTTGTGACGACCAGTGGAAAGTCCCGTTCGCCTCCTCGTCTCTGTTTGTGGGATACCTGCTGGGGTCCCTGATCTCCGGGCAGCTCTCGGACAGGTGCTCCACTCCAGGCTTTAAAGGGCCCGTTTGACAACATTTTCCTGATCTGTGTTCTAATGTAGTTTCCTCATCCCAAACAGACCTGGAGTTGTGTTTTGTTTCATTCACACATGTTTAACACACAAACCCTGCAGATTCAGCCCTGAAATTGCCAATCTCCACCGAATTTAAGAAGAAAGGAAGGAGCTGTTAACTTAAAAAAAAACTACCACTGCATCACAAGGTGGAACAGAGCATTGTAGACAGAATATTAATAATATTAATAAATGGTTGTGAATATCCATATGTGAATGAAACAAAGCACAACATTATAACATGGCTTAAAGCTCACCAGAATCCATTTGGTGTAATCTAGGACTGACAGTGCCTCCACCTGACATGATTCGATTAGTAGGTGAAAGCGAGTGACCTCATTTTAAAATCCAAGCAGTCACTTTTCTGATCCACAAAGAGGATTACATATTAACTCATGTTCAATAGCACCATCTAGTGACAAGAAGTGTCCACTTGAGCACATTTACACATCATGAGAACGTTTATGATCATGAAAATTGTAGTTGAAAAGTTTTGTATTACATAAAATTGACTCTTTGTTATTTCATTCACGCATGTTTGAGTAATCATGCATTATTAGTCTGTCTACATCCAAATCTTGTCTACATCCAAAAATACTCTGTACCACCTAGTGATGTCATGAAGTAGTAGTCTTCAGTTAACAGCTATCTTTACTTTTAGTTCCATGTCCAAAATGATCCAAATGATTCTAATGAATTTGTATGGAGATTAAAACACAGTGGTGCACTTCCTGTAATATTACATCACAAGGTGGAACAGGGTGTTTTCAGTTTGCAGCCTAAATGTTCAAGTTTGTGTGTGGAACATGTGTGAATGAAACAAACCACAACTCCAGGAACGTCTCTGATGAGGAAACATTAGAACATAGATCATAAAATAACATAATGGGCTTTTTAAGCTAAACAAAAGGCGCTGCTTCGGTGAGGGCTTTAACGATCACTGCCTCTGATGAGGAAACATTAGAGCAGGTTAAAGGTCACTGACTCATTGATTAAGCAGAAGATGTCCCCTTTTAACCTGCTCACTAACCAGTCCAGCCTGTGAGGGGCCCTGGACACAGCCTCATGGAGCTGCTCACGGCCCTGCTCATGTGCTGTGTGCAGCTGCACAAACCACTGTGAGATCCAACCCTGAGGTCAGTCCTCTGTAGGGGGTCAGAACAAAGACACATCATAGACATTTCCTTTGGTCAAGCTGATTCTATTGCCTTCTTGTACATCGCAACACTTTCACATTCGGCCTATGGATGTGATTTAAGGAACTGTATGTATGAGATACACAGGTTCAAATCAAATCCATCTTTAACTGGGAGCAACTGTAATGCTGCTTTATTTTTAATTACAAAAACATTGGACATAATGGCAGTTGTGTACATTATCATTTAGTCCACATGGTTTAAACCTATAATGCCTCCCTCCCTAAACCACTCACCTAGAGACAGCCCTGAGTCAGTGCTAGTGCAGTCTCTGAAGCCCAGGGAGGGACTTCTGGAGGTCCTGAGATTCACATGAGGCCTGACCTCTCAATATCCTGAGAATGAGACAAACTCCTGT
Source organism: Scartelaos histophorus (assembly GCA_000787155.1). Taxonomy (NCBI): domain Eukaryota; kingdom Metazoa; phylum Chordata; class Actinopteri; order Gobiiformes; family Gobiidae; genus Scartelaos; species Scartelaos histophorus. The sequence continues at coordinate 8,232 of JACN01104900.1, forward strand.
GTTCTCTATCTGCAAGGAGATATCAGTTATTGCATACAGTTTCATACTTTAAAACAGTATTGATGGAGCCCTTGTTGGTCCTATTCTAGTCCTGGTTTAATCCTGATCTGGTCAAGGTTTAGTTCCAGATTTAGTCCCAATTTGCCCCAATAGTCCCATTTTTGATGTGGCAAGTTGAATGCACCATTAGACAAACTTGATCCACAAAGAAAATGACTTGGACACAGCAGCTCACAAAAAGCCAAAATGCACAGGTTTATAAAAAATATAATATCTGGACTGGGAATTGGGCCAAAGAGATGATTGTGTAAATCAAATGTAGCTGGTTTGTATCATGTGACTCACACTTTTGCATGTGATTTCTGTTTAAGTCTAATTCAGTTCTGACCTATAGCTGCTGTGTGACAGTGAACACTCAGACCTCTGCAGGATCTGGTGTCTTTACACTGTGTCTCTTTGTGTCTCTCTGTTTCTCTTTGTGTGACTGGTCCCTTTAACGGGCCTGTTTTGCTTTTCAGTGTCTTTCTGTCTCAAATCTAAGACAACATATTTACATATTTATAACATAAGATTATCTTAGGTACATTTTCCACATTGGGAAATTGGTCCTTTGCATTTGACCCGTCCTGGGGACCATTTCCAGACCATGACAATTATAATGCTGTAGTAAAGCAGTACAAGTGACAGTTTTAGGCATTATTGTACAACTTCCTATAAGGCTGCTTAATACAGCACAGTCAAATCAAAACCACAACTTGAATAGTCTTAATTAGCACAAGGACTACAATTATTATACCGCAAAAATAATTTCCTTTGCAAAGAACGCATTGTTTTTCATATATATATATATATCCAGCCTTTTTCCTCCATTGAGCTATATTCATAAAACAAAATGCCAGAGAGATTTTAGTTTATATAATAAATAAGCATTAGATGGCCATCATCCATTTATTAGTGCACAAGTCAGACATCAAAATAATAAATTTACTATGGGAATGAATCAAAATTGAGTTATTTGACACAATAGATTTAATTCAGAAATCATTTGCTGAGCTACTTTTAATTGGGTGGAGAGCTGCTGGTCGCTCTTGAGCTACAGGTTGGAAGCCTCTGATCTAAATGATTCCATTTAAGGTGTAGATGTAGGTGGAGTTTAAAAAGGCAATGAAGCACTTCCTGTATTATCACATGAATGAATTATGCTAATTTACAATAAATTAAATAAGTATTGATTAAAAAAGGGGGTGGGTGGGTTTATGCTTATTTTGGAATGAGACCAGACAGCATCTTGTACTCTACTGTATGTAGAGTACAAGAGTCCTGTGTTTAAAATGTGGACTTCAAACACAATCCTGCATTCTTACACAAACCTTAAATCAGTGCTTGTCAGAAAAACTACAGTTAAGATAATATTCCAGAATACTTCAGCTCGACTACATTTGCCTGAGCAGCCAGTCTCATCTACATTCTGTTTCCAGAAGAGTCTGGAACCACAGAACATGAAAATCCTCCGTCCAAACTTGAGAAGATTCAACCACAGCTGCTCATTTGTATCAGAAGACAGCAGAAGACATCTCCTCTCCAAAACTCCTCTAATATTATATAAATAATCAGTATAATTCAAAATATATCACTTCTTTCACCTGGGTTTGGTGCTTGGATTGTTGATTCTGTAGTTACCTGGTTGGACTGGCAACTTCTCCACAAATGAAATTCTTGTGTTTCGTTTGTAGATTTGGCAGAAAGAAGGTGGTGTTTGTGTCCCTAGCAGCTCAGTGCATGTCTGTGCTGCTCCAGTCCTTCTCTCGCTCCTGGAGGATGTTCTGCCTCATGTTCCTCTTTGTGGGAGCGTCACAGATCTCACTCTACATCTCAGCTTTTGTACTTGGTAAATACACTCACATATGAATGTTCATAAGCATTACTTTTTACGATGAAAGGCTCTGTGGTGATTATAGATTAGCAAGACTAAACCAGGTCTAAACCAAGATTAGACCAACTTTAGACCATGTAAATAGACCAAAATACCAAAATAAAACTGAACTGGATCAACAATGGAATATATCAGAACTAAACCAGAGCAATGTGTTCAGATAAGCGAGCTTAACTTGTCCCATATAGGAGAACTGCAAGAAGAGCTGAAGAATAAAAATATACAGATTAAAAATAACAATTTAAATAAACAGTTGAAACTGAATATTTGAATATGTTTTAAATAGAATGCTGAAAAGAATAAAAAATAATAACACTTTGGGACCATAGGGTAAAACTATTGAAACTTTGCAGCTGATGCCAACATTCCATGAGGGAGTGAAGCTAACTAGAGGCACTGTTCTGTCTGAAGTTCTGTTACTCAAGACTTTATTCTGAGCTTTGTTTGCACACAATGGGAGCAGAAAGAGCTGACTTAGCAGCAACTACATGTGAGCTGATATTGTTCTGTTTTTGTGTTATATCTTAAAACTTTTTGCTAATGCCAGTGTTTGCTAATGTGTGTATAGTGTCCATGGTAAATGCTGAACATTCCTTCATAAACATATATTCAGTACCCCCCAGCACGATGTCACTGCAAAGAATCAATAATTCTACTAAAATATGAGTCTATAGTGTTCCTGTACTGTGCAGCATATGGACAGAATAAACACTTCAGTGACTTCAGAGACTTCAGTGCATCACAGTGATTATTCACTTTCTGTAGTGCACCCGGTGAATAGTGCGCCTGGTCAATAGTGCGTCTGGTCAATAGTGCGTCTGGTCAATAGTGCGTCTGGTCAATAGTGCGCCTGGTCAATAGTGCGCCTGGTCAATAGTGCGCCTGGTCAATAGTGCGCCTGGTCAATAGTGCGCCTGGTCAATAGTGCGCCTGGTCAATAGTGCGCCTGGTCAATAGTGCGCCTGGTCAATAGTGCGCCTGGTCAATAGTGCGCCTGGTCAATAGTGCGCCTGGTCAATAGTGCGCCTGGTCAATAGTGCGCCTGGTCAATAGTGCGCCTGGTCAATAGTGCGCCTGGTCAATAGTGCGCCTGGTCAATAGTGCGCCTGGTCAATAGTGCGTCTGGTCAATAGTGCGTCTGGTCAATAGTGCACATGTAAAGAAAGTTTGTCTGCTCTCAGGCACTGAGCTGCTGAGTAAAACCATGCGGGTCATTTTCACCACTCTGGGGGCCTTCTTGTTTTACTGTATCGGCTACATGACTCTGCCCTGGATCGCCTTCACCATCAGAGAGTGGAGACCTCTGCTGGCTGTGTTAGCTACTACATCAATCATCTACTTCCCTTTGTGGTGGTAAGAGCATTTGTATGTAGTACAGGTTAAGTCTGTTCTGAAAACAATCCATGAGAGACACTGTATTGTAAAAGGAACTTGAAGTAGTCTGCACTTTTACAAATAAAAAAAAAAAAAAAGTACTACAACCACAACTGAACCTCTGGGTTGTCAGTGCCTTAACCTGTAGATAGAGGACACATCTAAGTCTGTTCTCACTACATGGACAGCATACTAGTACACTGGGTTTAGGCAGTGACCATTCAGATCAGAGACATTTTAGCTTTAGACCAACTGCATTTCGCCATTGAAACTGGCAACCCAAATCCCTCCTTTCTGATTCTTCTTGTGAATAAAAACAACAAATTCTTATATAACAATGTTATACATAATGGTGTAGCCAACAAACACAAACAAAAGATGAATATTAATCATATCTTGAGTGTGCATGTCCACCATCAAAGTCATATTTATAGAATTAAAATCGAAATATCTTTTAGCTGTAATACTTAAAGAAGCATTCTACAATCAGTGAATCAGATCATCTGGATCAGCAATAAATGAAAAAGTAGAAAGAGCGTCAGGTGCACAGGCTCCAGTTTCACTGCGGCAGTGTTCACTCACAGGCTGATCCCAGAGTCTCCACGCTGGCTCCTCACTCAGGGACGAAGGGACGAGGCCGAGGACATTGTGAGAGACGCAGCTCGAAAGAACAAGGTCCAAGCGCCTGAAATCATCTTTAAAGAGGTAGAGGTAAGTGTGTCAGATGCCCTCCCATCCCACTGTATCCAGCGGTCAGATCCATTGACCCACAGGTTGGCAGTGTGATTCCACTCCACAGATGACTGTCGTTGTGTCCTTGGGCAAGACACTTAACCCACCTCACCCCAGTGCCCGCATACACTGGTGTATGAGTGTGTGAATGGGTGAGTGGTTCCTTGTTGTAAAGTGCTTTGAGTGCCTTGAAGGTGGAAAAACGCTGTATAAAAATGTGCCCATTCACATATGTCTGATGCCATACTATTCTCTTGTACCCTTTGTGTCAGATGCCCTCACATCCTCCTCTGTTTTCTTTCAGATTCTTTCTGATACAAAGAAATACACCATTGTGGATGTTCTGAGGTCCAGGAACATCCGCTGCATCACACTCATGTGCCTGGTGTTGTGGTGAGGCCCTTTCCCTTTACAAAGATCTACATCAGGAATCCAGACAGTGGAATTATTTTAGACTGAGCTATCCCACTATCAAGTACAATAATGTGTTAATAGTGTTAATAAGGGCTCGTATTACACTTTTTTTCTGATCTCTGTTCTAATGTTGTTTCCTCATCACTATTGTGTTTTGTTTCATGCACACATGTTTAACACACAAACCCTGCAGATTTAGGCTGAAATCTTTTAATATTTATCTTCTCTTAAATAGAAAACACTTAGAATAAAACACTAGAATAATTAAGTGTTACTCAAACACGTGTGAATGAAACAAAACACAACTCTCTCTTTTTTTTGATGAGGTAACAACATTATAACATGTCTTTAGGCTGACAAGAATCTCTTTGTGTAATTTAATGAGTCATCATATAATGATGAATAAGGAGTCTTCTACAGCACTTTTCTGGACCCTCTGGACTGATGGAAGCGAGGCTGCCAATCTACCCCAACAGCTCCTCTGATCACTGCCACCACTCACGCACACTCCACTTTCATACTAGGCAATGTAGTGTTCTTAGGCAAGGACACTACAAGAGTCTTTGCGATTGGCGCCCCCCTGTGGCCTGATTTTCCCAGTTGTCTCCTACCCAAGTACTAACCAGGCCTGGATAGATGAATGTGATATCTGAGCGACGAGTGGTGGTCAGAGGGGCAGATGGAACAGAATGGCAGCCTTATCATCAGTCTGCCCCAGGGCAGCTGTATACACTGCTTCTTTGCAGTGAATGAATGGTGAGAATTACAAATACAAATGTAAGGTATTTTTACATTTGCATTATATTCACCAGGTCAATACATGTTTATTTGCAGCAGATTCTATCAGTGAATTGTGATTTAATCTTCTCATTGTCTTCACAGGATGGCCATAAACATTGGATACTTTGGCTTGTCCCTAAATACATCAAATTTGAGCGGTGACCCCTTCATGAACTGTTTCCTGTCGGCTACGTCTGAACTTCCTGCTTATGTGGTTTCAACATGGCTGCTGAAAAAGTGCCCACGGCGCCTCCTTCTGTCTGTGTTCCTGCTCATCGGAGGTGGAGTCCTGCTGCTCATCCAGGTCATACCAGAGAGTGAGTGTGGAGGACTGTTCCAGGAGACATGTTCTGCAAAATCATGTATATTGTTTCTCCTTCTTATTACCCACTCAAAGTTCTATTTAGAATCCTTCATGCTTGAGTAATCTTCATTCTCCTGTATTCAAGGACAACATTGCTTCAAAATCTCCATTTCCCCTGAAGTAGTACACACCCTCTGTGTGGTGCTTACTTTGTTTTACCTTTTTTACCTCCTTAAACAATGATAGCGTTTGATATTTGGAGACATTGGCTGTGTGTTCACTGCAAAATGGTCAGGGGAAAATCAGGCTAATAATTGTGTGTGTCCTCAGCTTAACTTGTGTAAAATGATAAACCTACGTGTGGAGTCTGCTGATTTAAATTGGTTTTAATGACTGACTACAATACAGGTCATTACACTTAGTTACTGAGTGTGGAAATGAATGACACTTTTCCACGGAGTTCACTCACTTACATGGCAGCAGATGTTACATAACTGTAACATATACACATAACGTATACAGTCCCTGACAAATGTCTTGTCGCTTATCCATTTTGTAGAAACAAAAGGGTATGCTGCCAAGGGACAAACTAATTCATGCATCTAATTTAAACAAGAATAATTATTTTACTAAATAAAATAAATTGCAACAATTGGACAACTATTCCAGTCAGCAACACCATTAACCCTGTGATCTAACCCCTATGAGGTGTCTACAGAGTCGCTATAATCACTACATCCTGACAGGTGAGGCAGTGTCAGTTGTGGCAGTGACAGGTGAGGCAGTGTCAGTTGTGGCAGTGACAGGTGAGGCAGTGTCAGTTGTGGCAGTGACAGGTGAGGCAGTAGAGCCTATTGGTGCCCCCATTTTGGACAGTTTGTGTAATGATGACATAAAGGGTTTCTTTTCAAGAATTCAGCACAAAAAAATAAGGAAAAATCGCCACTTGAGTCATGTTAAACTGTGATAAATATTTGCCACAGGTGTTACCAAATTAAGTAATAATATTAAATTAAATTGTTCTTTGTCCTTCTCAGCCCTGCAGTCTGTGGCCCTGGCACTGGAGATGACAGGGAAGTTTGGCTTCACAATGGCATTTGGGATCGTTTACATTTACACAGCTGAGCTTTACCCCACAGTGATCCGGAACGTGGGCATGGGCCTCTGCTCCTCAGCCGCCAGAGTGGGCAGCATCACGGCGCCATACGTCATCTACCTCGGTGTGTAGCACAATCCACCCAGACTGTAAGATTAAAGTGGGACTGAACAGCTAACAGCCCACAGCAACATTTCAAATAGAGCTGCTAAACTGGGTTTGCCTGAGCAACCTGTCCCTTCTACACTGTTAGAATCCAGAAGGGTCTTGAATCAGCGAAAACCATCCGGGTTTTCGCTGATCCAAACTCAGCCGCTCATTTGTGGCACGTGTCTGTCAAATGCAGAAGAAATCTCCTCTCAACATTCAGAACAAAACAAATTCACACTGTTTGTCAGTCCTTTATGTACATTTTTATTATTTTAAATGTGTAAGCAGCCACAGTGTCTCTGTGGCTGATTAATCCACTTGTCAGTCACACCCTCTGAAATTATGTGTCAGGTATCCACACTTCAAACTCAGCCCCTGCAGACAGGCGTTTGTATCAGAAGCACCTGTCTGTAATCAGGGCAGTCTTTTGTGATGTCACCAACTACTGGAAATTACAGAAACACTGGAGGCAGCACACACTTAGATTTAAGCATGACCAGAAACCTGCAAATTTACCTAGTTTGAGTCTCTGGCACGCTGGGGTTATGTGGTTTACATTCAGCTCACACACTCACACACACCCAATGCAGTGGTTTTTAGCGGCTTTT
>KN506848.1:0-13159 GCA_000787155.1 Scartelaos histophorus
TTTAAAAAAATGATCGCAAAAAAAAAAGGAAAAAAAAGAAGTAAAGCAATAAGATCTATATGAAGACAAGTAACTTTTTGGCCTTCTACCAGAAAAGTTACAGAGTGTACCTTTAATGCTTTACCTGGAATGTTACATGGTATGACATTAAACATTTCCATCTAGCATTTATTCATTATAGGTGTTTCTATTGCTCAAAAATACAATAATTCCTTCTGTTAAAAGGGGCAACTCTCCACAGATCTGAGCTGTAATAGGCTTAATCTATACCGTGGAATATTCTAGACAAATACATTTCCGTGGAGATACGCAGGAACCCTCCACTCGAAACGTTACGCGGCGCAGGTTTGATACAATGTTAAGTATTCCAAATTGGTACCTGTGGATAAGCTGGTGGTGAGGGTCTTGATCCGGGGCCAGTGACCCCAGGCTAGTGCATCGACTCTGGGTGTGGCTGGGGACACGTCGCCCTTGGATGCGCCTCTCATTATAGGCTCGGAATGGCTGAAAATGCTGCTTCATGCTCTTTTTGTATGCACAACCCTCCCCTATCCCGCATTATCACATTGTCGGTGCCTTGTATGGAAATTGTGTGAGGTTCAGTGTAACACAACAGCTTCTAAAAATATGTTTAAAAATAGAAAGAGTGCAAGATTTTACGGCAAAGCTCCCCGTCTATAGAAGGCGTAAAAAACATTATGCTGCTTCACTGAGGTGCTAAAAGTTTGTGTCTTGCTCTTTGCATCCCACACCTGCTCACTCAACTTGAAGAAAAGTATCTCTGATTGTAAAATTACCTCAAAATTGTTCACACATGAGGAAAATTATTTTGCAAGATTTCTTCCTAACATTTTTGCATAAGCCTTGGATGAAAAAGGCGTCAACTTTGCTCAGGAACTCCTCTTGAGAAGCCGTGATACCAGCAAAAAAGGACAAAGTAAAAATTATTAACTGAATGGCTCAATTTATTTGTCAAAAATTCTATCAAAATCTCGTCTTGTCTCGATTTCAAAGACTGAAATCGAAATTGTGACTCCTCCCGTTCCAAATAACCAAATATTTAAGCAAAGTTAAACTACAAAAATACTGGCAGATAGTTATTTATTTGAAGAATTTAATACTTTGGATTTGGTTTTCAAATATTGGTTTTAACTGTAGAATCCGATACTTTCTGCTATTATCCGGGACAAGCATTTTTAATATGAATTTATTCTACTCTAATCCAATACTGTTATCAGATATTGACTGAAATATTTGCTGGATTAGACATCATCAAGATTCAGTCGATAAGATTTACTGGTTTATTGAGATTTGCTGGTTATAGTCGATCTAGAAAGTATCATAATGAATTTTTATTAATACAAATGTGTCCTGTGGTCTTGTGTTAACAGTTTCATTAAACATTTGGATCAGTTTTTATTTGTTTTAGCCAGTTTCTGCACTGGAATTGGTTGCTAATCGGAACTGATATGGGAACTGAGAAATCTGTAATGCAACGTTGTGCACTGCTCTAATCCCTACAAAAATATCTATAACCACCAACAAATTTGTATTAACTTCTTTTCTTTCTTTCTTCCTTGCAGTTCCTGTGTCTGAAGAACATCCGCACATTTCTCAAGGTCTGCCACGACAAGTTCGGCCTGCGCAACAGTGAACTCTTCGACCCCTTCGACCTTTTCGACGTCCGCGACTTCGGCAAGGTGAGTGAGCTCATACCTCTGCTCTTTTGTACGCCGCTCGCCGCCGTTGCGAGCACCCACGGGCGACGGTTTTGGGTTGGGAAACATGAAGCTGCTTGCGAACGCTGATGTTATCGCGCCTCGAGTTATGTTGGATCCGTGTCAGATCGTAGACAAAGATTTGTTGCTTGGAATTTTGGCGATCGGTGGAGCTTCCTTTTATGATTTTTGGCTGTTGGAGTTGGAGTTGACATTCTTATTGGCTATAAAAAGTTGTGTTCACAGGTTTGCACTTCTGGTTATAGTTTATATTGTATTTGGCAGAACTTTTCTCATTCAAAAGTTGTTTTTAGTTGTTAATCTTTATGGTTTCGTCATCATTTCGAATCCCTCTGGAACCCATAGATAGTTACCTCGGGATTATGCAAATACTGAAACCAAACTTATGTACCTTTTACTTGATATTGCACTAGTGTTACATGATATACATACCTGATATCACGATAATTAAACTTTAAAGTCGATTTCGATACTAAGGAATATTCCTATACCGCAATGATAATGACTTTACATGATGATAAAGATGATAAACACTTTCTTTAGACAACACAATGACATTTTCAACATTAAATTACTTCATTTTTTGTGCAGTCCTTCAGTGATTCAGGTAGTTTCCGTTGTGGTCCATGGGCGTATACTTCCGTTCATTTCTGTCCCGGGAATGTGACTTTTTAGTAGCTTATTAATACCTGCTTAAATCTAGTTTCCATACCAGTTTTAGGATCATTTAGTATTGTATTTTTGATACTTTTGTGCAATGTTGAGTGTGCCGTTTCACTTTCAGAGCGAGTGAAATGAGTGAAGGTTTTATAGATAATAAGACCAGATATTTGCCTTCATTATAGATACATTTACTACGTGTAGCCCTGATTTAGTTTTATATCAACTGGCAAAGCAATACCACAAATGTTCACTATCGTTTTAAGTCCTTGGATGGGTTTTAGGCTTTTGTGTCTAACTTGCCGTGGAATTCAAGTCAGAAAGTTTTTGAAAAGTTGGTGTTAAAAGGTAATGGTACAAAATAAATTGTAGTAGACGGACAGTTGAGAGACGAGACTTGAGATTGGAGTTTTAACATTGGGAATCTGGCCACCTCAAAGAGAAAAATAATACCATGGGATATGTAGAAAATGTTTGCTTTAATTCAACTGAAAATCATTACAAATCCTTTCAAACTAAATATCTGCCTTTGCCATGGTGTTTACTGTTAATTGAAATGACTCTTAAAACACTGATGCTTTTTAAAATTATTATTATATATTTTTTTAAGTAAAGCACTGAAAGTTCTGTTATCCTTAAAGGTATTATCATCATCACGCTCCTCCCGACTGTCTTTATTTCAAAAACAGTATTCAATATATTAAATTATATTCCCCAATGTCAAAACTCAACCTTCAGATTAAAAAGATCAATGGGCCACATTTGGTCGCCTGGTCGTAGTTTGCCCACCCTGTTCTAGATTCTGAAAACCACCAATAGAATAGGCACAGGTAAAAAGGACTGAGCTAGCAGTATGGAGTTGGCACAGCACATAAATGCAGTTTTTCTATCCTGTTTTATTTTGGAAATCATAAGAAAGACTTAAGACTTAATTGGTCCAGAGGGAAATTCAGGTTTTTCTGCAGCAACATTTCCATTGTGCTTCTCACTCTCCTTCATGTCTCCGTCAAAGGTCTCAATGCAGTTGAACAGAAGGACTGGTCAGGGAGGGTTTGCAGTTTGAGGAGAGGAAAAGGCCTCAGGACAAAAGTGTCCCTCCCCCAACACAAAAGGAAAGACCTCGCTCTCACTCCACTCTGATGTTTTTGGTCGGTGACGAAATGGTTGCAAAATCTTGGAATATTTCTTCTGGAAGGTCTTCTGCCACTTAAAAGGGTAAAAAGCCTGCACAGTGTCCATGGACAGAGGACAAAGCAAACAATTCATTGCATAAAATCCCTTCTACAATAATTTCTAACTCAAATGTTCTTGGCATGTGCGTTGCATATTTGGCTCCGCGATAAGGGTTGCTTGCGATTTACGGAAAAGCGAATAGATGATAGAAACGATCAGTGGAGCGTGCAGCGTTTTGGAATCAAATGTTCTGCTCGGCGTGTTAGCATCTCTATAGACTGGCTGTGTTTGGTTGAGCATTTCCACTGTTTACATGCCAGATGTCACCTTTGGCTTGGACGTGACGTAGCTGATAATGAAGCGATGCTATTCAGGTAACGTACGTGTCGTTTTTATTTGCAGTCGTGTGATTACGCTAATGTTCCAAAGTGTGGGTTTGAATGTAAAACTGCATATTATAAAAAGCATGTTTTACGCTATTTCCTGGTCTACTGTATGTCGCAGTGTTGTTTCCTCGTCGCAAACATACCTGAAGTTGTGTTTTATTCCATTCACACATGTTTAACACACACATTAACTCGAAAATTACCAATTACCATGACGTTATAAGCTTTGGGGATGCAGAGAAACTAATAATAATGCAGCGTAACATGTGTGAATGAAACAAAACACAACCGCAGATGTGTTTTTGCGCCTTTGTTTCACACACATCACTGAAATAAACAAATCGGATTGGACGATCACGTTCGACTGAGCTTCAGATGCGATGGAGGACGATGGGGACCGGACTGATGTAAATCTGTATAAAAAAAAAATACAGAGAGTTATGATTCTGGGCTTTCCAGACAAGGACTGAAGTGACATCACACATTTGTCGGCGCTGTCAGTTTGAGGACAGAAGTGGCTCTGCTTTTCCGTGGGCTGCACCAACAACATCCCTCAAAACAACCAATTCTTCTATTCCCTCCTTAAAGACCCGACTGTCATCAATAATGGATTATCAATATCAGGAGGGACGAGTGGACTATTCACTCCAGACTCTGCAGTGAGTTTCCTTTAAATTTAATAGTAAATGTCCAAATAACATTGCTAGGGATGCTCTGGTAATATTGGCAGAGATATTGAAAAATTTACTCCGTGATATTGGTCAATCCGATATTTTATTAATTGAACGTAATAAGACGGAGACAAGATGATCTTCACAGCAAAAAGTGGGAGTGTTAAAATCGACTCTCACAGAATCAGTTTGAACATTTTCTTAGGGTTTTATATGAGTCCAATATGTTCTAGAGTTAATTTAACCTTTTTTGGAAATGTTCATTAAGTAACACTGGACCAAAGTTCCTGTTTAACCCCCAAAACAGGAGATATTTTAATGTTTTGAGAGTAAACGGATAACACTATGTAGGGTTATGCTGATTTAGCTAAACAACACACAGAGATGTTTTATTTTTACACTTTATTTTAGTTAATTTAACATGAAATTATGTACAAAACTGCACAGCGAAAACTGGATTGTTAACATTTCAGAGTAAAATATTTCACAGTTGTTTTAACACAAAAAAGTGTTATTTTAACTATGTGAAAGTTAAATGGGGGTTCAAGTTGATATGGTTGAAGTTAATTCCACTTCCACAAGTGTTCATTCAACATCCCTAAGTGTTAATTTGGCACCTCCCATCAAACTCCCGTCGAAGAAAACCGGTTTTGTACATAATTTCATCTTAGATTAACCAAAATAAAGTGTAAAAATAAAACATCTCTGTTGTTTAGCTAAATCAAAGTGTTATCCATTTACTCTCAAAACGTTAATATAACTCTTAAATTCAGGGTTAAACAGGAAGTTTGGTCCAGTGTCACTTAATTAACATTTCCAAACATGTTAAATTAACTCTTGAACAGACTGGACTCATATAAACTCTAAGAAAATGTTAAAATTGATGATTCTGTGAGAGTCAATTTTAACACTCCACTTTTTGCTGTGTGGTTCAAACTGGTCTTTTCTCAAAGGAATTTAAAGTGATGGGTGGAGGTGCCAAATTAACACTAGTGGAAGTTGAATTAACTTAAGCCATATCAACTCTGGCAAATAACCCCAACTCAAACCCCCATTTAACTTTCAAATAGTTAAAATAACTCCTTCTTGTGTTAAAAACAACTCTGAAATATTTTACCCTGAAATTTTAACCGTCCATTTTTTTGTTGTGTTGGCCTTGGTCATCTCACAGTGTTTGCACTTCTGTTCATACAAATCTGTTTAGTAGTTACTGGAGGAGTAACTTACATTTACGTATCACAATTGGACATCTTGTGTAAAACGTTAACTATGTTTTAATAAAATAAGTACCATTTTCTATCACTACGCTAATATCAGTCAATATTAAATATCAGTAAATACTTAAAGTGAAAGTGTGGGAGGTGAAAAAGCTGGATCGACTGCTAATTAAACCATTCTATCTTCATGGAGACCAAATCAGACCGAGTTACAGGTCAGATCTGTGGAGAGACGACCCACTAACAATCACAATATCCAATGTATTTGAATAAATGTAAAGTATATCCATAGAAACAAGGAGGTGCAACATTATGGTTAAAAAGTTAATTGAGGTTTTAGCTTTCACTGCTTTTAATCAGGCTTAGGAACTCCCCAGGCAGTAGATTAGAAAAAAAAAGAAAGTGTCAGCAATTTTGGAGTTATTTTATGAAAGTGAAGATAGATTAAGTCCTCAAAATGGCGACAGCAACAAGCAAGTTCTGTCTCATAAAACTCTTCTAGGACTGTCTGTAAAAAAGGAAAAAAAGAAGAGTTTGTTTTGTTTTCTTCACACAACTTTTGACAAATGTTCCAGAAGTGCATTCCCTTGTTCAGCACCTGTAGCTTCCAGTTTCAAACAAGTTCAAAGTCAGATTTCTCGTCACTTCAGTTTGACGTAGACGACAGACGGAGAGGAACATTCGGAGGAACAACTTTACGGGTCAATGATCTAAAGGACGTCAGTGAGGGACCGTTACACTCCGGGCGTTCTGGGAGGTCGTGGATGTGAAACTTGGCCGAGTCCGAGGCTGCTGACTCATTCTGGGCTTTATGGGGATTTCATTGGGATTTTCTATCTCATAAAACGGCGGTTACAAGATACCGAGAGGAGAGTTTGGATGGAGTTCAACTATTGGAGGGATTCTCGGCGTTGTCGGTTCTTGGGAGGAAGACTTTTTTTAACTTTTATTTTTTATCGAAGAACAAAACTTTAACTCAAAATATGTTTAAAAATAAATAAGGGTGGTAGACTTTTTGAAGATGAACATGCCTAGTTGTACACAGCGAAAAGTGGAGCGATAAAATTGACTTTCACAGAATCAATTTTCATATTTTCTCAGGGTTTATATGAGTCCAATCAGTTCTAGAGTTACTTAATTAACATTTCCAAAAACATTAAATTAACACTGGACCAAAGTTCCTGTTTAATCCCAAAATCAAGAGTTATATTAACATTTTGAGAGTAAACTCAAACACTTTGTAGGGTTATCCTGGTTTAGCTAAACAACACACAGAGATATTTTATTTTTACACTTTGTTTTAGTTAATTCATGATGAAATTATGCACAAAACTGGCTCAAACTTCTTCTCTGGCGGGAGTTTGAAGTGGTGGGAGGTGCCAATTAACATTAGTTGAATTAACTTAAACTATATCAACTCTGTTAAATAACCCCAACTCGAACCAGCATTTAACTTTCAAATAGTTCAAATAACACTTTTTTGTGTTAAAGAATCCAGTTTTTGCTGTGTTGTAGTTCAGAAGTTAGAAAAAGTGCGAGCTAAAATAGATGCTAATTTGTAAAACGTGGAACTAAACATGGTTGAAAATCATGAATGTCACGTTATTTAGGAAGTTGTATGGAAATGAAAGATAAATAGAAATTCATTTGGAATTAAAAAAAAAAAACAAAACTATATGGGTATTAAAAAAAACTATAAGAATAGTCAGAGCTTGGTAATAGGTGATTGAGTTTGTTCAATCGGGTGAGTCGGGTGACTGTTCACACCTTAAGGTAATTTCATAGACTTAACTAATGACAGATACACGTCACTATGAACAACTAGGGTGTTGCAGTGAGTGTAGTTTAGACAGATATGCATTAAATATGTCAAATTTGCCCAAAATGTAAGATTTAAACACTTAAATCCATCAGAAAATGACTTAAAAATAGTGAAATGATCTGTCCATGCAGCAAGATCATTTGACTTGACAAGTTATCTTAAAATAAACTCCCTCTAGACAAGAATGAATCAGTCTCAGAACTAGTAAGTCGATAATAAATCTGAAAACAAATGAATAACCTGATATAAGTTTTAAAATCTTGACCAGATCAGAGAAATTTGCAGCGCATGAAGATCTTGCTTCTCACTCTCTCTCTGGAAGCAGCAGGTGACACCATATGGGCAAGTTACATGTCAGATCTGTGGAGAGGCGAGCCCACACAATAAGATGTTAAGTCAATAAAAACCCATGTTATACAGTAGATGCAAGATGCGTTTAATGCCATACGGGGGACATTCCAGACATGTGTAGGAATACAGTAATTAAAATATATTGTCTTTTCAGTTAAAAAGGCTCTTGTGAAGCAAATGTCGCTGTTCTTGGCGCGTGATGACTTCGAAATTTTCAGAAAGACAAAGCATTGCAGTTACTAATCCGTGTTTGCTCTGCGTTTTACAGCAGCGAAATGCCCTTGATGTGGCCTCTAATCCCTGCGTTTCATGTATTTGTATGAGGCGCTGTAAGTGACTGGGGGAGGGGGACTTTCGGGGGCGACGTTAAAACAAACCGAGCTCAAACGTATGATGTCATTAAAGTGACGACGGCGGCCGAGCCCACTGTGTCTACTCTGGAATCTCAATACATCTTGCTTAGATGGTCGTCTTACGGATTATTGGTCAGTATATCTCAGTTTTCAAAATACTTGCAGTGACCTTCTAAATACCTAGTGTAGAGTCAACTCAAACTTGTCTTTCAAACATAAATTACAGATCTTTAAACTGTTAAAACTGTCTGAAACATCATGCCTTGTCCACTCTGACTTTTCTATAGAACATCTCAGAGGTTCTTAGCACAAAATATGAGTTCCTGCAGTCTGAGAGGAGATTCCAGACTCCTTTATGCCAAAATAACAGCTATAAAAACGTGTTCATAAAATGTATTAACAACATGGAGTGACCGAGTGGCTGCATTGTCCAGTTCTCCTTTTTTTCTGCCCGTTTTAAGCCAAATTTCTTCATGTGGAGATGAACAACACGTAAACCTCAAATTCTCTGCAGTTTGTTGAATTTAATTTGCGTAATGTCCTTATTGTTTCTTAGCCATACGATGATACTTTGATGTCTCATCCAGGAACACACCCACTCAAAATTGGATTATTACCAGATTTTTGAGGCTAAAACGTTATTAAAATGAAGTGTAAACTGCAAATCGCAATCGTCTAAATTCTTTGTGTGCATAGTCCTTTAGATGACTCACACCAGATTTTGTGGTTTGCATTGCCTTTTCTTTTCTGCATGCCCTAAAATCTGATTAGAGTCACATTTTGGTTTGCCTGTAAACAGCCTCTGCAAACAGGAATAGGTGCTTTTGATGGCAAATGAACTGCACAAAGACTTAACCACAGCTGGTTCCTTTTGTTTGCATGGTTTGAAGTGGACACATTATGCAAAACTGTCTTTTATACACTCAGAGTTGCGTTTTAGCAGTTTGTGCATGTTTTAGTAAATCTGCATTGTCCTACATTTTAGGCGCCGGTGATCAGGAAAATTTAACTTCAACTCTGTACTGCTTTTTTCAAATTTAATTAAATAAAAAGTGACAGACATAAGATTTAACTGTGGCCACATTTACATGACCTTTTTAATTCCAAATTAAATTAAATAGATTGGATTTAAATTATTTTCCTTCAGCGCTGAACGACCGCAATTATTTTTAAAGCAAAATTAACGTTTATATGATCACAGAATAAATTAAATTGGCTTTAAAATTTAAATAAACTGCCCGGAATAAAGTTTAATTCTGAATAATCATTAAGAATTAAGTGTTTTACATAATCTTTTTAAAGAAATAGGAATTTTTATTCTAAATTAAATTATTAGATTTAAAGCTCTCATGTAAATGGAGCAAGTATCACATAAAAAGTTTGCACAAAACAACAAATTACCCTCTTACTTAAAGACTTTCCTTTATTCTGGTCTCGTGAACCAACCATTTACACTTTTTTCCCCTTGAGTTAGTAGTAGAGTTGGTAGTAGCTGATATCGATTCCACACTTAATTCATTCACGGGGAAGACTTTTATCCATTCTTTTCCTAATGTTCTTTAGCATATCTGTTCCTAAACCAAAGAGACGAGGCTGCATAGACAAGAGCTCATTTGCCAGTCCGTATACGTAAAAACCACAAAATAGCGCCGGGAGTCAATAATCTCCACCGGCTCGGTATTAAAATCTGGCCCAAGTCGCAATCAATCACCCGGGCTTCTCCCAACGTCAATTTGGAAATGGCTTTTGCATGGGCTCGGTCTTGTCTCCATTGATTTTCCATTAGGTCGGTACATGGCATTATAATATATTGAGTTGGGCAGGTCCCTTCCTAATGTGGCGTACATTTAAATCGTCAAGCAGGCGCCTTAAAGGAAATGCACAATGACCTGTTTTTATTGATGGCAAAAGTCCATTCGGTGCCCTAACCTCTCTGGTGTATTCACCGGTGAGCGTACTGTGCGCTAAAGTGCTGTTGTCAGCCTATGTAGTGGGAAGACTTAATTATAGCTATTGAGGATCGCGCTAGTTAGCTCGGCGAATGCTAATTTTTGTTTACGAGGCAATTCCGAAATGTCAACACTGTAAAAAAAGGAAAAGGATCGAATATTAAAGAGGCATTATGTAATTTTTCTGCAGGAACGTCTTGCTTTTCTTATGGGGATGTTAATGTTTGGTATGTTTTGTGTCATCATGTTTTGTGCAGTTATCACTTTGCATTTAAATGTTCAAATAAATCTTTATGTCAGAGTTTTATATCAGAGTGAAACTGCAAGAGAAAAATACAAAAACCCAATCTGCATCTCTTGTAGTAATTTAACCTTCCAATACTTGTATATTGGACAAACTGCCCATAAAAATTTTCTTATTTTAACCTAAAAAATAATTAATTAATAAAACATAGATCTGTTTTTTTCTCATTACTATATTATATGAAGCTGAGTGATACAAAAAAATACTATTAACATAAATAATGTCGTTTTCAAGTAAATAATACACAGAAATAAAATGTACAATTGTATACGTGCAGGTGATGCTTCTGTAGGAGTTTCACTAAGTTTGATTTTTAGTGGTATGAGTCTGTTTTGTGGCCTTTTGTTGCCAACTAGTGTTCGTATCTCTCACTTATTTTTCACACTGCTGTGGAATTCCAAAATTAAAACTCAGAATAGAACGTATATGCATTAAAATTAACAATCACCTGAAAAAAAAAAAACAAGCTGATACACTAAAAAGCACAAATATAGGGCCAATATATCAGTCTATTGCTAATATGATGTTAAATTTATCCTGCATTTATGATTGCTAGAAACAAAAAAACATATATTCCCCATAGATCTGATGTTTAACTTGTGACGCCTGCTTGTATCCATGGACATAATTAAGGTTTATGACATATTTTGGAACATTCCAGGCAAAACAATAGCATCACCATGGAGACAATGTCACAAAGTGTTAAACATGCAACAGTCAAATATAAGAAACATTGAGGAAAAACATAAAGAAGTTATGCAAGCCTACAGAAATCGGACTATGGCATCTTAATCAAATGGAAATAGTTATTTAACAGAGAACTATTAATCAATATTTTTATATAATTTATATTCTTTGCAATCCATTGGGCACTCAAAGCTTTTTTTTTTTTCCTGTTCAAGGAATAATTCACACAAGTTCACACTAGCCTACACAGACATTACAAACCTGGTGGATTTAGTGTCTTGCCCAAGGACACCACAAGTTTGCTATAGTTGGAATGTGAATTTGCAATCCTCAGGTTAATGGGTAAATGCTGTACCCACTGAACTAAAGCTGTTCTAGTCCAAAAATGTGGTTTGGTAACAATATAATAGGCTTTCTAACTAAAATTTTACAGAATGAACAAAAGTATAATCAATATTACTTTATTATTCCAGTCTCCAATTTCCAAACCCTAATCCTCCTCCTATGCAGTGAGAAAAGCTGAGAGTGTAAACCAAATATTGCTCCGGTGTCCCCCGGGGCATCAGGAGAAAACAAATGGTGCACTTGTGAAGACTGTGCCGCTGCAATAGGCCTCTAATCTCTTTTTGAGGCTGAATTCCACACAGAAAGCTATAGGGTTAGGCTGCTGATAGCATTGGTTCCTCCATAAACATTCATCAGACCCTATCCACCCTTCAGCACCGCACAGTGACCAGCCGGGCCCCAGAGTTCATCTCCCTTGGCCTGTTATAATGATAGTTTCCCCCATAGCCCAGGTAAATGAAAACAGTGGGGCCCATAATTGACCCCTGTGGAACCCCTAATCTAGAAAACAGATTGGGGTCAGCGCCGTTTTTTTCATATTCGCAACTTGTAACTTTATCTATACCCAGAAATGGAAACACTACAACAGCCAAATGTTGCACTGAAGTAAGAGATCAGGTATCAAAGAGCTCCACCTGATTTTTACGGTTTTAAAAATGTGAAAAAATAGACGTTCAAAGTTATTCCTCGCTTACCTTATGAATTCAGAGCGTCTTCATTATTCATCTTAACATCTTTCACAACTTTCAGAGACCAGAGTGGAGTTTTACAATCACGGCGACAACATTTAACAGCTAGCATGCTCACTGCGCACTTCCTGATTCTCAGACGACGTATAATTGCATGCCAACAGAGACTTATTTTGACCGCAAGAGGTGCATATACAGTATATCTTTACTGTGGCAAGATTCATTCAGTACAAATACATGGACAAAGTAATGTAGTAGTAAGAAAAAGTAAAGCATAATAGAAATTGACATAGTTAAAAGTAATAACTCACATAATTTGAACCAATCACCTTCTAGTTAGGGGGGTAGGCCACTGTGAGCTTTATTCACTC
This sequence comes from Scartelaos histophorus, assembly GCA_000787155.1. NCBI lineage: Eukaryota > Metazoa > Chordata > Actinopteri > Gobiiformes > Gobiidae > Scartelaos > Scartelaos histophorus. The sequence continues at coordinate 12,718 of KN506848.1, forward strand.
AACATAATGAGTTCATCAAATTGATTCTCTCATAGTTGCAAGTTTCCAATATGCTGACAGTAGAAAATTTAAATTTAAAAGAAATTTGAGAAGAAAACACTACACGTACAGAGCTTAACAAATTTATTAGAGCGCCACCCAATATAAGGTGCCACCGCTGCCATAATTTAACGGTATTTCAGTTTAACAAAATATCTTTTTATGTTTCAATCATGGTTATTCCACCAGTTTATGCAAGATCTTTGTATCAAAACGGTATCTTTACTGCTAAAAAACTATTGTTGCTATCCATAATTTTTTAAGTTTAATGTTTTACAAAAAAGTCTCTGGGAACAGCTAGAAACTATTTGGACTCAATAACAAAAGAGACATAGCAAAACTCCAAAAAAAAAACCCCAAAAAAACCAATGAGCAAGGTGATCACACAGAAAATATTGACATT
>JACN01036287.1:0-14213 GCA_000787155.1 Scartelaos histophorus
ACACACACACACAGACTTGCTCCCTCGTACTCTCCTCCCAACTCCTGCAATAGTACCAGATTTATCTAAAGAAAAAAATACACACTCATTTGCATATAGGATACATTATATACCAATGATATAAACAAATGGAAAATAATAAAAGAAACTGAAAAATAAACATGTAAACAAGGAGTTATGAAAACAAAGATGATTTACATGAATTGAAAGATGTTAAAGTTCTTAAGAATGTGGATAATTTATTCTAGTATGAAGGGGCTTTGTACTGAAATGATCTGTGTCCAATTTCTTAATATATTAGATTAAGAGGCAGGACATTCTCTCGAAGTGTTTCCACTGGAATGTCTTCTGCCATACTTGGTGTAGAAACCCTGTTGCATTGTTGCAGAAAGTCTGTAGCATTTCAGAGCTAGCTGGTTAGCATAGCTATCTCCAAGTAGGGTCACCATGAATACAGGAAAATCAAGAGTTCAAATCACTCAATCCAAATGTCCTTAACTTCTGTCCTGCACTTCTGAGTTGTTGTTATATTGGTCAAAATAATCAAAAATTGGGTTAAAAAGGAACGCAAAATTTTAAAAGCTGTTCAGTGTGCTCGACAGTCACATGGGCAACATTTATTTGCATCTTTCTTGTCTTGTTTTTCTTGATGCTAATATGGACACTGATTTTTTTTCCCCTCAGTCCTTCTCTCCATAGAGCTGACCTGTAACTTTTGCCTGGTGACCTCATCTGCTCTTCTTCATAGTGATGAACTTAAATGAAAAAGCAATAACACCGAGACAAGCAGGTGGCAAACCCTTCACCAGAATTCGCTGTTGACATGCAGAAGTTTTCTAAGTCTCTTTTACTGTACTTTTTTAGAATCCCCAATGTGCAAACCTAGATTCCATATCATGCACTTGAAATATTGCAGTTAGCATCTTCCTGTAGTTATGTGCAATTATATATTTACTGCTCAACATAAGCAGCAATCCGGGATTTAGTTGAGATTGTGTATTTTACGAGAAGACTTTAGAGATTTGATTGAATATCATATATTTTACAACCTATGTTCCCTAAACTGAAATCAAAATGGGGACACTATTACTTTTGACTGTGCTTTTGCGACTTAGAATAACTTTTTTATTGATTTTATGGGCCTATAGATTGCAGTAAAACAAATCAATCGGGAGTGTGCATATGCCTCACCTGGACCCAAGAGCTGTGGACCATTTTGCATTTCCTGTCTGTCACCCCAACCGGCTACAACAGCGCGCCCTATCTCCATTCGCCCTCCCCCTCCCCAGCCACCTCCTCATTTAATCACACCGGGTTAATTAAAAGGCCTTTCCAGCGGTCTACACCCTTGGCTTTATTACCCCATGCACTGTATACTCTGCTCTGTTGCTTCAATTATCGTCCTTCACCACTCTGTCCCCCCTCACCCACCCCCAGCCTTATGAACACACTCTCCAGCGGAAATGGGCGCTCACCTTGGGTCGAGAGAGGGTGGACGAAGGAGAACGAGGGGGCCAGGAGTCATGGGTGCTAGAGAGTGGACAGTGGAGAGGAGCCTCGGCACCCCCAAAGTTCAATGCCATTAATTGGTCGCCATTTGAATATTAAGCGAAGAAGTGTGTGTTAATTAAGGGGATAATAAAAGCTAGCTGCGAGGGGGGAGGCATGGAGGAAATGGAGGGCATATGGTGGCAGATGAGTGAAGGGGGGGTGCTGTGGATTGAGGGGGGGGCGGCTGGGTGCAGGGCGATAAGAGGCGAGAGGGACGTCCACGGGTAAAGGTCTGGCAGTGGTAATTTGCAGCGAGGCGGCGTTAATTGTCATAACCTTTTAAATGGCATGAGTTTATCGGAGTCCTCTAAATGTCCCCGCATATCGCCACGGCAACCCCGGGCCTGCCGCGCTCCGATTTGCCCGCCGCTTGACGAGCACTTAAGTTTGATGAGTTTCCCGGCTAAAAAAGTAAATGATAAAATTGGGGAAAAGAAACTATATGTCAGCTAGCAGTGCGAACGTGCTTGAGACAATGTTTTTAATTTAGTGTGTGTTTTTGACTGACACTCGCTAATTGCTCAACCAGAATCCACCACGTTTTTTTCTTCTTTTTCTCTCTTTTTTGATTTATGTTTGTTTTTGTACAGCCGAGCGGCAATTCAAATGCAAATGAACGTGAACAGGAGAGGTGTTTTTTGGAACGGTTAGGACAATCATAATGGCTCAGAAAAAAGGGGGCCCGGTAGTTAGCGCCATAGCACCCTGGGGGCCTCATTTAGCTGCCATTTGTTAGGAAATGCCGCTACATTTGTTCCTGGATACAGACTCAGACACAGAAAGAGAAAACAGTAAAAAATGTCACCGTCAAAGTCAAGCTCGCCAACACATTGCTATTGTTCCTGCGTGTTTAGCAAAAGTCGTGTGGGTGTGCACCAGTTAGCGTGGATGTCCTCTTTAACGGGAAGCCAAAGTCATTCAAGTGAATGGGCGGATGGGGGATGGCGAGGCAAACTTCCAAAGAGTGTGTGAAGCTAAAGATGCTACAAAGACAGGCTTTTATTTGATTAGCCTGTTTAGGCGATTGAGAATAAAATGTCCTGGCAAAGGCACCTGCTGCTAACACTGTCGACTACATCTGACATCATCTCTATGGGACAGTTTCTCCTCCTCTAGTTTTATATGGCTGGCACTGGCTCCCGGAGTATTATGGCGGATATGGGAGTGTGTGTGCCCCGTGTTGAGCGCTGGTCCTCACTTGTAGTGTCTTTGTGCTAAAGGTCAGGGGGATTGTGAGATAGAATCCAATTTGAAGGACATGGCACTAGAACAGGCCCCGTACAAATGGAGCTATTAAGAGCTCACCGCTATATGGAAACTCACACTTGGACAAACAGCAGCAATTTCCATTCTAATGCTCACCTTTTCCCTGATGATAATAAGTATCCAAATGTCTGTGTTGGTGGTGTACATGATGGCATTTACATAAAGGTAAAGCCTGCCCTTTAATATATGGCAGATATAGCAGGAGTAATCATACACTAACCACTGTGTTTCTCAGATGTTGTGTAATGGATCAAAAAGGCAAGTGTCAGAAAAACATGAACATCACAGCAAATGTTGGCATGTCAGGATCGCACCTCTCCGCGGCTATACTCGCTGATTGTGAATTCAATTATGGCACCGTCAGCCTGATTGGTGTGAGTCGTAACTGACGCATGTGTAAAAGCGGTGTGCTGAATATGGATGCGCCCAGTCGCCGTTGCCAGCACAGGCTCTCTCTGATGCATGGGGCTGTGTATGTGTGTGCATTATTCTCACTCACTCTTCTCTCTCTCTTTGAAGGCCACAGTTTTACAGCCCAGCCAAATGAGGAGGAAAATGGATGTTAAAGAACCATTTGGGCCAGACTCAGCATATACACATAAACAAATGCAGTTTTCTCATAATAAATGTATAATATGAAATGAAAGAAAAAATCTGAATCTGATTGAAAATGGGCCCATATCCCACTTAAGGCCTAAAGTAGAATTACTTACTCACTTATCGAGTCCCACTATTAGAGGTGGACAGTATTGACAGAAATATACTTGTTTGAAGAATTGCAGAACTGTGTATAAACAATATACCAGTTACTGAAATTTTGCATAACTTCACAATAACATTCACAATATTGTCAATCTACTCGCAATGGAATGGAACAATGCCCACCAGATCATCAAATGTTTTTAAAACTGCTACACCAACAAATGCTTCTTCACTGAATACCACCATCCAATACATGGAAGGTATAGCTCCTCAAGCATCAGTGAGCCTGCCCCTTAAGTATAGGAGGGTCACAGGCAAATGTGCTGTGCTTTATAATGTGTGTGATTAGAGTCTGTGAGGGGAGGGGGTGTGGGAGCTGAGTGGCCTCCCTCCTAAAGGCGCACAATTAAGCTTAATTTTTAATGAATATTAATGGCATTAACATCAGATTTTGTGGAGATATGCATCTGCCAAGGTCCAGGGGAAAAAGAGGGGGATGACTAATTCATTTGTGAATCATGAATAAAGCGGCAGGAGACAGAAGGGTAGAGGTGAAGGTGCTGGGTTCAACCACGAGAGAAAGGGAAGAAAGAGAGAGAGATTCCTGCATATATTGATAAACTCTGATGTGATGTAGGTAACTTTTTGCTATGATTTGGGTGAAGTCACGAAATAGAGTTAAAAACTGCTCTGTGTTTTGTGCCAATATTACAACTCCAACTCTGTTGCTGAAAATCATCATCTGCTTCTTGACAACTTCTTAAATTTTTGCCTTAAAATGTAACAGATAGTATTTTGGGGCTTTTTACTTAAAATGACAAAAATGAATAACTCCTCTTTGTAGAATAGATAAATATTTCAATATTTCATCACAATAAGGACACATCTACTAACATCTTTGGTCATATTTGGCAGTAGTTATGTAGTAGGGCACTCTGACTGGCCATGTGAAAGACTGACAAGCGGGCAGACTGTTCTAATCTAGCGCCAAAGCATGTCAGATGAAACTCCTGCCGAAATACAATTTGAAGTAATCCATATCTTGTCTTTGCTATTTATAAAAAGGGATTGAAGACAGATGTCAGGTGAAATCAGCTTTAGTTAATGGCTGTGATTTCTTTGCCGGGTGCTTTTGTTTAGTGTCAGGGGGAAGGCGTCAGACTTGCCTGCGTGCTGTCATACCAGTTTCACCGCTTATTTGTCCCGACAAGCAATCAAACCCATTCAAGTAAAGGCAGGCCAACTCTGCACCCTGCACCCTGCTCCAGTGCATTGACAAAAGGAAGTCCCAGCTAAGGATTGGTAGTGTTTTTGTAGTTAAAAGTGACAGGTGTCGAAGTTGATCTGATCTGGTAACTGACTGTGTGACTTTTTGACCTGCTTTTAACAATACAGGTCATTGAGGAGAAAACATGCGCTGTTGAGGAGCTTTTCAAGTAGATCCCTTGCAATTAAATTATTATGCAATTGGGATATAGACATACGGGTGAGCTATATTGGCAAAAATATGTATTAATCAATATAGATTATTTTGAGTATCCCAAATTCAATATTTGGACAATATTATGTCAGTCAAGATTTGTTAAAGTATCTCTTTAAATGTGTTTCAATTATTGGATAAATAACCCACAAAAGTGGAGAAATATTAAATCTAACTTATATAATTGCTATTCAAATTTAGCACATCTTCAAAAGAACATTCACAACATTGATATTTTGATAATCCGCTCAAGTCTATATAGATATACAGATAACTAGATATAGAATATGGGTAAAATTGATATTCCATCTGGAAGTCTTGACAAAATGCAATAAATATATTTCCCCTTCTCCCTACTGCACCACAAACCAAATTTTAAAATTGAAAACTTCTGCAGTGTCTCAACAGGGAATAAAAATGTCCATTCCAGAAGCAAACATCACACAGACAAATGACTTCTAAACTGTCTTGTAAAGCATGTACTGACATCATGTGCAACAAACTCATCTTTTACTTCCCCAACTCTGTGTGAGTGGCTCCTGAGTGACTGGGATTAACACTGTGCTGCTATATTGATTTAGGTCTGTATAAAGCCTCGGCGGCTCTATATATTACATTGCATTCAGCAGTCATCTATTCAATCACATCTAATATTACACTGGCTCTCCACACAGCTGTCTAATAGCATTTAACTCACAGTTTGATTCCCTGCGTTCCCCCATGCACTTCAAACGCTTGCCTTCAATATCCTTCATTTCTACTATGCCAAGATGGAGTCTTTTGAAAACGCAAGCAGGATGAATGAGCGTGTCTCGGCATGCGTGTGTGTGTGAGTATGTGTAGAGACAGGATTAACTGTGGCCTAAGGCTTAAGGTATGGAGTGGGGTGTATTTTAGAAGCTTCTAAATTAGCTGGGAAATGGGATTTTGAGACAATGGACTGGAAAGAACTCAAATGAAAGGATGCACTCGCAGCACTCCTTCACTCCTCTGATGTCTTTTCTCCTCCACATTTTTAATCGTAATTGCCCAGGCCCGTGCGATTTCACCTTGTTTGTTTTGGGCCGTCAGTCTCCTTGTAAGCTCCGCCTCCTGTGCCCCCATGTCCTTATTACGCTTGACAGGGATGATGTAAGAATATGAGCGTAAACAGTGGCACGAGGCAACCCTGCTCACTTTGACCCACTTAAAAGAGAAATCCCCTGGAGTACACACACACACACACACACACACACACTTACGCCTGAGTAAATATTGGACTTAGGTCAGCAGTCACTTTACAACACTGTTCGGGTGTGTGTCCGTCCACCTTTCACTGACTGCATATGTCCAGCTCTTCTTCTATTTACCTGTGGAGCTCTATTTGGGTCAATATTTATTAAGTTGGGAAATGTAAAACCAAGCTTTGACATGGGCCATAGTTTATAGACATACTAGTATTCTTTTGCGACGGAGGTGGAGACATTTTTATTATTGGCTCAGTCTGCAAATAAGGATTTTCTATACTGTCAGCAACTCTTTTAATTTAAATTGGTCATAATCTTTTATTTGTTAAAATTATAATTGTTTTTACTGCAGCTGATTGAGGTTTCTTATAATAAACATAGTAAGATTAAATTTTTTTCCCATTGTCATAGAAAACAACTAAATTACTGGTTAGTTTTTATGTAAAGTGAAGTAAAGTAATGTAAGGTAAAGTAAGGTCTACCACATAAAATTTGTATTGAAAAATAAACATGGTGTGTATCTTGTATGGTTAATGAACAACATGCTAATTAGCAAAATATTGACTCATGTGTTACCATTTTCTATAGCACGGTTTATTTGGGAACAGTTCATAATAGCAGCAACACATTACACTATTGGTCTTCCAGTTTGTATATTTTTGGCATATTTATACAGGAATGTCTGACTGCCATAGCTTGCACAGTATACACTAGGGGAACTACAAAATTCATTTTAGAGTGAAGAGTGGGAAGTAACAAAAACAAGTCACTGAGTAAATATGCCACGCTGATTAGCATTAATGCTTCTAGTAAATATCCAGAACACATGAATGCACAATCAATGCAGGCTTAAACTAGCAATCGTCGGCATTGTATTCAAAAAAGCACCTCGTCAGTCACACTGTACCCACCCATTTATTACCGTACACATTTACTATGCACCTACAATTTGTACTATGTGATCTGGTTTTGTTGATAAAACTAACTATTTTCAGTCTAGTTTTATTGAAAGTCGAATAAACACCTGAATAGATGCAATCATTTTAATTGCTGAAATTCTTTCTCCTTATGCAGCTAGAAATATTCTCATTTATCGACGCAGGAAAATGAAAATCTGAATGTACTTTTAATTTTTATGGCTTGACCTCTATCTCTGTCTGTTAACTGGCAAAGCGGATTCTATATGCAGTTATGGTAAATTAATTGACTATATGAACAGATGAGGCTGATAATACCCATTCATTTGATACACGCGGTGGGTTAGCAATGCAAATCCAGTTCCTGCTAAATGGTGCACCGCATGTCCACTAAATACCTGCTCTGTATAATAATCATATTTATACATTTTTAATATTTCAAATGATTGGATTTAATTGGCTAATGATTTTAATCTGAACTGTCTGTGTGGGGCATTTGAAGTCACTAGTTTTTGAATTATGAATGAACACACTTTTGACTGCCTGTGTGTATGACGCTATTTCAAATGAGAAATACGGTTGAGGAAATAAATCTTAAATTGAGTCTTGTGGCACTGATGTACGTTTAATCCTGTAATAAGAGTATTTTAGCTGGCTGTAAGGAATACATCATCTTGCTGGCAGTAACACGGCCCACCTACTGTACCGATAAGAAATCAAACATGGGGAGAGAAAGTGGATTTGAAGGAACTGCCAGGAAAGTGTGTGTGCGTGTGTGTGTGTGTGCGTGTGTGTGTGATGGAGCAAAACAAGAGAGGAAAACACACAGGAGATAAATAAATAAGTAAACATAAAGAGAGCAGACTGAACGCGTGTGCGTGTGTGTGCGCGATCCCAGTTATCACTAATCCCTCCACTCAGGGCTCCTTAACAAGTTGCCATTGTGCGGCCGATGCTTAACATGATGGAGAAACGACCTCGGCGGTGAATGAAAAGAGGAAGGCAGAGGCAGAGAGATATGGAAGAGAGTGTGGGAGAGGGCAACACCTCCGACAATGGAAGGAAAATTGGTTTACACTAGATAGGCGCGTGATTACAGAGGGGGAAGAAAATGACTTAGATTTGAACAATGGACCAGGCATGTGTGTTCCAATGGTGGTGTGTACTTCTGTATACTAGGCTGGATTAGTGGGTGTTTTTAGGCCCACATTTGGCGCAGATGAATTGACGGTTATAGTTGCTCTAATGGTTGATTTTGTTAGCAGTGATTTTCAGTTTACTGTATTCGAGTGTGTTTGTGTATGTTGTGTGTTTGTGTATTTTTCCCCTCCTGCTTTTGCGACTTTGATCTAACCATGTCAACAGGAGGCTGCACAATACAGCCCTAATAGAAGGTTTCTTATGTGAGTTCCAATAGTGTCAAATGTTTACGCCAGAGCTCTGTGTGTGTGTAGCGTTGTGTATTTAATTTAGAGCTTATGGATTGGACTGATTTTCTCCATTTGTGCCTTTTGTTCCTGCGCTCCAGGAAACCCAGCAGGAGAGCTTTAACGCCAGGGGTCCAGTCACAGCCAATTCTGCCAAGGCCAACAGTGAGGACGGTGTACCCCAGGACCGCCCGTCTAGCCTGCCGGTGAGTGAGAGAGCCCCATGTATCTCTGCCCAGTGTTATTTCACGTGTCTTTCTACCTGGACACGCGCAACCAACAGGACAAATATTACACTCCTCATATGTGCAAACTTGGTTAGGTAGGTGTTTTACATTTGCATTTTCTGCAGTAATTCTTCATTATTACAACAATGGCCACATGTATAGGTAGCTGCAGCTCACAAGTAGCAAGCAGATTTTTATGTTTTGTTTTTTTGTGCCGGAATGTATACACAACCTAATTTGTATCACCATTTTTACTTTTTAAAAAATAAAGTACAGAGCCGTGGGCATATATAGATGGTAGGTGAAAACTGTAATTTTCAGTGAAATGCAACATTCCATACAGCACCATAATGATAACATTTGTAAAATCAAAATGGCACTTTATGCAGTCTAAAACACTAACTTTTCTTGTTATAAAAGTTGGTATCCCCACTTTAATGATGTTTGTGGAAACCATTATAAACATGCTTAAACATGGTCTTATACTGTATATTGTGTATTTTAATTTTACATTATGCGTCTCCTCTTAGGAACAAGTGAATTAGAATTAGTTTTGTGCATGTAACAGCACATTGGGAATCACATAATCATAATAATATTATTTTCTTGCCCGGTTTGAAAGAAACACTAGAAAAACAGCTTTCTCATATTGCTTTATTGTCTCACATTCAGTCAAACCAGTGTTCCAATGACACTTGCTCCAGCTTTTGTCTATGTTTTGACCCTTTCCAAAGACAACAAATGCTAAGCACATTTATTCATCAGCTTGGTCTAAACATGGTGTTTCACATACTCCCACGTGAGCAGTGAAAACATATGCATGGACGCAAGACATTCCCGCCAGAGCGCCCATGCAGTCACACTACTAACCCACACGCACTCAGCCTCCTGGCATTCGGACCAGCGCATTTCACTGAGCAGGTTGGACTGGAGGAGTAATCACAAGATCCATAAGGACGAAATGTGGGCTTGGCCATTTTTACTTTTCTTCTGTTTTCCTGGCTTAAACTAATTTTCACTTTCTGTCAGTATGTTCCTTCGCAGCTCCTCAGCACTTTGCAAGAATAGAATAAATACACATTTGCAAATTGTCGCAAATATTGGCACGGCTCGAGGTGCGCGGCGTTTAATTTACCAGATACTTTGGAACGGCCTCAAGAGCAGTGTGATGAAGTGAAATCTAAATTAAATGCATGAAATCTAATTAGCTAAAATAGTTTTCAGACGCTATACTTTTTTCAACTTAGTTAACTTTGCTCTGTTTAGTCAGTTACAAGTTCTTAATTATTTTCTTAAAAATTAACCCAAGAATTAATTAAGACCAATGGCTTCTAAACAAACTGAACTAGTACTAAACCCAACCAAGAACTTACTCGGAGATAAAACACTGCAAACCCATCAGTACACTGGTCCAAATTAGGATACTACTAGATGTCACAATACTAAAGTTCAAGTCAATTCAATAAAGTTCAATTTTGTCCTAATTTAGTATCAATGCTAAATATATTTTTAACAGCCATAACTGAAAAGCACGGAAGCAAGTCAATGTATTTTTAATGTAATGTTTTAAATTATTTTGCTAATATTTTTTTTAATATATATATCCATTGTGTTTCAGTACATTTTCCCATATCTTCCTCTCTAAGGTAGCATCATCAAAGCCCCTGTTTCCCCCCCTCTCCTGTTGCTAAAATGAAAAATGCCCTTGATGTACTAGCATGTGAATCCATAGCAGTAAGGCAGGACCTCTGCATTTGAACCAGGACCACTATCAACTCTCTTACCCCTGGGTCCTCCATGTGTTTTTTACACCCCATCCAAAAGCGATCTGCTGCTAGCCTAGATCCTAATCGCCGGCACATTTTTTGATGGGCGAGACACAGAGAAAGCAATGGATAGATAGAAAGAGGATAGAAGAGGAATTGCCAAGCTTTTTTCCAACAGGCTGTCATTGCAGAGATGTTCACTCTCTCACTCTCTAGCCGGCGTTTGATGTCAGATCTGAAGCCGCTGTCATCTTTTTTTTCTCCTCTCTCTCTCTTTCTCTCTTTTCCTCTCTACTGTCAGGGGGAGGGAGAGAGGGTGCAGGTCGACACAGTGTCATGTTGTTGTTTTGGGAAAGGGCTGTCGTGTGATGTGGCGCTAGTTTTGAAGCCAGACTAAAGGGAAAAAGTGCTTTAGTAACTTATCACAAATGTGTGTCGCACCACCCCAAGAAACATAATGCAAAGGGGCATGGAGGGCAGTGAGTAGGTGAGCGTCTACATTTCTCAGATATAATTACTATATAGTTTGATTCAGCACTTGTTTTCAGTACATGGACAAGTTGAACTGTTAGCACTTTTATAGTAGTCTAGCCTGTTTTTCCGGTTCCACACCAAACCGACATTCACAGCCTAAGAACAGGTAATGATGCTTCACAGATTTGTAAACTGGTCCATACTCCCAGAGTACTCGACACCACGTTTTAATAAGTGTAGTTCAGAAACACGCTATCAACCTTCCAAACATGTCTTGTGACTATGTTACACACACACATGCACACACACACACACACACACACACACACACACACACACACACACACACACACACCATTGTTTTCTTGTGCATTTGTAGTGTTATAGACCACATAAACAGTGACAAACATTTTCTGCTGATGATTGGTTCACAGTGGGTTGTGGTTCACAAAGGTTTGTGGTTACAAACACAGAATAACAAGAGTTTTGCTCCTGTTTTTCTCCTGCCTTTGTCGCCTTCTTGCACCTTGTATCAAGCTAGTGCTCCACTGCCACAGTGAGGTGGGAAGCACTGCCCTCCCTTTGCCACCTCCACCCTCTTCCAGCCCCCGTTCCAGTCACTACATGTTCCCTGCTCTCTGGCGCTCCCCTGACAGCCTGCCAAGCTGCCGCACAAGCTCCCATCCTCTGGGACATGGGAGAGGATGGGCAGCCATGTGTAAAGATCAGGAGGGGGCTCTGAGGTGAGCAGAGAGAGGAGAGAAAGAGAGAGAGGGTGAGGAGCAGTCAAGTGAGACATTGTTATCTTTTTGTCACTTGTTCTGGGTGACGGATGTGGCTCCTATCTTAAACACACACACATGTATTGTAAGTTTATGAGCATCATTTGCCTCTCCGAATGATTTTCCGTCAGACAAAAACACAAACTCATAAGCACTGTGTGAGGCTGCTGTCTCCTCTCAGGCCTGTCCACCTTGGCCTCCTGTGCTGTTCAGAGTAGTGGGTCATGAATGATTGACAGGACACAGCTGGAGAGGTTGTCTCCCCCACAGCCCTGCTCTGCACAGATACACACTCAGGCAGCGCACGTGTGTGTGCTCTATCAGAGCATGTCAGTCAGGCTGCCTATAGCATGTGCTCGCACTGTGGCTCTCCCACCGCTGTGTTTTATTTTAGAGTCCCCAGGCAGGGAGACAGGCCAGCAGGCAGCGCACAGTAATGTCATCCAGCAGGGCTAGCTTTAGCCCCACATTAGAGCTGGGGGAGGAGGAGAGCGCAGAGAGAAGGAGACAGCACAGAAACACTAGGGATGAGGAAGAGAGAGAACTGGCAAAAGAAACCGGGTGAACCAATACAGAAAGGAAAATGCATCTACTGCTTTCAAATTCATATGCTTTAAAAATACAACTGATATTTTAAGACACAGTATGCACTGACAAAAAGCATTAGTCGCTATGCCAGACCATAGCGTTCCCCAATAGCTCCTTCAGTCACTTAAACTGTAAATGTGAAATGGATAGCTCAGATGTATGTTTTGAAGTACGCAGAGGCAGAGGGAGTGTGCATGAGAGAGACAGCATGTTCCCCAGGCCTCTGCCTATTCTTAGACTGGCAGCACTGAAGGCCACAGCAGCACCCTGACACCGCTCTTAACCAGCAGCTCTGAGAATAGGATGGCTAATGTGGAGCTACGTCCGCACTCCCAGCAACAGCGTCCAGCCCCCTCCCCGCAAGAGGCGCAGACATCCAGGCACGCTCACGCCCGCCGTACCCTCCTCCGCTCACCTCTGATTCACCGCACTGCAGCTCGGATCATGACACAGACGCTTAGAGGACCTGCTTCATCAGAAATGCAGACGCGCTATTTTTCCGCTTGTACTCGCGCCTGTTTTCGTTTGCGTCTCATGAATCATTTAGTGCGCACACACACAGTTTCATGTACGCCGAGTTTTTATTTGATCCTCCCAAGCTGTGAATGCATGTTTCAATTTGGGCTTTGCCATTTGTTCAGCCACACAGAGAGTTCATACCTGTGTTAAAATATGCAGTGTTTTTGGATACATTTTAGGGCTCATATTGAGTGTAGTAATGATAATACTACCTTTTGTGCTTTACTTATTAATTCCCTTCTTCATTACATCACCACCAATTACAAACATTTTCACTGGTGTGGCCGGTAATGTCTCGTGCCCAAGGACACAACAACAGAATGTACAGAAGGTAGCAGGTATCAAACTACCAACCTCAGTATATGAACAACCGTACAATCTGTTCTATCGCCCAATTTCCTGCAAGTATCCTTTAATAGGCCAGTGAATGCCAGGAGCTGAGTCAGTGTGCGTGCATGCTGTGCCCAAACTCTCCAGTAAGTCTAGCCCCATGGGGATCTATAATGTATTTCAGCCCAAAGGCATTTAGTGGTATGTTATGGCAAAATGTGAAGGCGACACACTGTTCCACCTACTGGGAGCTATGCCAGCCAGTGCAGGTTGTTAGAGCGAGTGGGTAACACACGGTTGAATAGTACTGGCAGGAACAGAGTAACAGAGGGGCCATGTTTTTACCCACACACCCCCGCGACGGGAGACAGGAGACCGCCTCCAGTCCCAGGCAAAGATGCACCTACCCCCGGTGTGTGACAGGACTGTGATTTGGGAGCGTGGGGAAATGGAGAGGAATGAACTTGGTTAGGAAAACAGTGGTGCGATTCAACTGGCGCCGCTCCACCAGACTCAGTTCAGAGCAGAGACAAAGATAAGCAGCAACACAGACACGACGGACCCTTAGAAGGACACAGGAGGTCCCCGTCCAGCTTCAGGGAGGATCTTTGTACAACAGGATCTAAGCGGGGAGTCTTGTGTGCAGTTAAAGATGTTTTTGATAACCATACTGCGACCTAAAACTGTGTATATGTTTAGTTGAATAAAAAGTTTAACAGTATATATGAGCCTTGAAGAAATAAGGAAGAGAGATTCAGAGGAAAGTGAAGGTCAACTTTAGATCAGTCTATGTGGTCCTAGTAAGCATCATCTATAGTTGTGGTACAGACGTATTCCTTCTATTCAACTTACTAAAATTTAGCAAGGATCTAATTAGTTAATTGACCATTTCAAAAGGCACCACCAGAAAATTAACAATAAAAAAATTCAAAATAATTTATTAAAAAATAAAATATGA